>JAGFPH010000758.1:204204-219054 GCA_018207615.1 Philaenus spumarius | reverse complement strand
GTTCTTCGTGTCTGGATACAGTCTGCATACTGGCTACAGACTGTTTTTGAAACCAGATACTTGTAAGAGAAACATTGTTTGAAATAAATGTATGTTACTTGTTTTGTTCCCACACTAGCCAGCCAGTGTTTCCCGAGATGGTGACCGATGAAGGGGGAGATGTACTTTATCAGCTCAATGCTATATAAATGGGGAATTCACTAGTTAGTTAAGTACCAATAACTTTAAAACTAACTTGACCTATTGTCCTGAAAATTTCAACATAATATATTGTTGAGTATATTACTCAATGTAATATACATTAGTATTATTGAAATGTATTAGTTTCAAGAAAAAAATAAAAACTAACATGTAACAAAACAATTTTATATTTCCTTAAATGTTTTATTGATTGTTTTTTATTGCAGGTTTATTTTTTGATATATTTTTAAAATCCTAGTTGGATACACTTTGTTGGTACTATAGTAACCAATTATTAGACAAAATTTCATGTATTTTGGATTGCTGGTTCAGAAGAATGTACCTAAGTCTTAAGAAAACAAGGTTACGGAAATCAGGCATTTATTGAGAATTTTACTTGCAATGACTTAAAACTGTCCTGGTGAGTAGTTCTCATTATGTTGCAAATAAGTAAAAACATTATCTGTGAAAATAATAGGTTAGCCAACCATACAACTAAGTTTTTTTATTAGATTTATGAATGAAAAAAAAAACTGAATATGTATGAGTTTCACTGTTAATTGGCGTTTGGGCTCCGGCCTCAAATTTTCCAAAAAGAAATGCAAGCCTTTACAAAAAAATGCCTTTTAGTACTTAAAATGAAAAGATATGTATATAAAAGTATATATATATTTAATCAGAATAAACCAGGGAATAAATGTATGCAATAAAACTTTTTACGATTTTTACTCAAAAAGTGTATTTCCCCCCTGAAGGCTTTAGCTTGTGCTTGTTATTTAATTCTAAACCATGTGGCTAACCTGCTGAGGAAGAGGCGATTTTGGACCAGCACATTTCTTGAAGAAGTTTCGTACTATGGTCAAAATTTACTATTTAAATTGGGGGTCAATGAGATACCAGAGAGGCTTTTCCCTTGAGGTGTACCAGTCCATGTGGACGTCAGGGCAAAGGAGCTGAGCTGTCCGAACAGAGTAAAGATGAGGGCACAATTTGTGGATATTAAAGGGCCAATTGTTTTATGTACATTCTGGGTCAGAATAAGTTTGCTTTTGTTGTATTGTCACTGGTTTTATCGAGTTAGAAAATGTCTCGACTTACAAGATATGAAAATATTTCTAAAATGGGACTTTTTTGATACCAAAAAAGGTTATAATTTTTGCAATCATATTTGTACTTAATATTTAAACATTACAAAGCTGTGTTTCAACATGGCCATCTCTACATTAAAAACGTATGTTTGTTTGCTTGTCCTCTATAGACTAAAAAACTATTCGACTGATTTCACTAAAAAATTTACAGTTTTCCATATCAATGCCATTAGTGTTAAGACATTACAATTACTACACTTTAAGGGGTTGAAGTGGGGTTGCTACCCCTACACAATAAATAAACTACTTCCCTATACAATTAATTGATCTAACTTCCAACAAGCTATAAAGCTAAAGTTGTTTAATATGATTCTTAAGTGATATAAAATAAATTCTATTACTTAAGTCAAACCAATGATAATGGGATAACTACCCTTAAAATTAAATAATAATTTATAGACTTACTTTTTCTATTTGCTAAAAATTACTCAACGAATTTCATTAAACATTTCACAATTTACACACATTAGTACCAGGATTGCTTAGCGAGTATAATCACTACGATCAAAGAGACTGAAATGGGGTAGCAACCCTATACAATAAAAATAAATTGCATTAACTTTCTAAATTGTTAAAGCTAAATGTGAGTAATATTATTCTTAAGTGATATAAAAACTCATCTGCAATTTTATTACTAAAGTCAAAGTAATGAAATGGGATAACTACCCTTATTATTAAATAATAATTCAAATGGATAGCTATAAAATAAATTGAATTAACATTAAACGCCCATATGTTTAATATGTCCAAATGTTTGTTACTAAACTAATGATGAACGTTTTGATAAGAACCTTCTCATTCACCATATCCTAGTCTCATATCCTACCCTTAACATATAAAATGTGTCTTTATAACTCATTAAAAAAATGTTTGAAATGAATAACTTTATTTCAACTGTCTGCAAGCTACAATTCACATGATATGTGGAGAAAAACTAATGTATGAAAAAAAGGAAAATATTTGTAAACCGACTCATGCAAAAACACGATTAATCATTTGATAAAAGTTTGGAAATTCTAATGTCGAAATCGCCACATTCTGAGGTTCTTAGAATTGATGTGAAGAACAACAAATTAAGGCAACACATATTTCTATAAGAATAATACAATTGCGTTAGTATTGATTGATTGATTGCAAGATTTTTATATTTACCCACTAAAGTTCAGTCAGTTAAATTTAACTCGTAAATAACATTTAAGACAAGGAGATTTTAATGTACAATGTACCATTCTGTTCATGGGCTACTGTAAGTTTGCAACTTGTGCCATTACATTAGATTTAAATAGCATAATTATATTCAAATAAAACAAAACAAAACGAAACTTCATATTAATCATCCTATAATTAGTAAACATTTTCGTAGTATATGAAGCCGTGACCTTACTTTTGGATCATTCTGTGTTTTATATCATCCTACTAAGAATTTCTGTTTTAGTTTTCACAGCTTCAAAACATATCAAGTTAGTTAGATACTTAATCAACTCATACGTACGAGTACCAACAAATGGGTTCATACGAAAACTCGGTAAGAATTAAAGAACCAGAATTTAATTAATATCATGTAATGACGGTAGTGAGTTTTAACGAAGTTAATCCAATAGTTCTTAAATACATTTAGCTATTTCAAATAAGATAAAGTAGACAATTTGTCATATTGGATGTACGGTACAAAGGACAATTATTTGGTTTAATGTTGATTTTTCAAATATTTCAAATTAATTGTAATTTCAGACATAACTATAATAGGCGATTATAATATATTAAGAAATCAATATTTTTGTGGTTAAGGTCGTAATTTTGTATTACAATAGTCTGGCTTTTGGTTGTCGCATGTACCCCAGTTGCCTACAACACTTCGCTACTAAAAGTGGTTGTCTTCTCAGTTGTACGTTGCTGTTAGTTAGTTATTAAAATATCGTCAGTTAAACTATGACGTGAATTGTTAAGTCGGCCGTTGAGAACAGAGGTGAAACTGATAATTTTCTTTAGATGATCTAGTTTCTTCAACCAAGTAGTAGAAAATTAATCAATACTTTCAGGTATTCGGCCAAGGAGTCACTCTAAAAGCAATTTGAGTTTTCAAAAATGTTAAAATACCTAACCATAAGAGAGATATTGAAAATCTCTAAACTAGATATGTAAACAAATTCACTTAAATTTTGTTACACAGATAGGACACGGAAGGG
This sequence comes from Philaenus spumarius, assembly GCA_018207615.1. Taxonomy (NCBI): domain Eukaryota; kingdom Metazoa; phylum Arthropoda; class Insecta; order Hemiptera; family Aphrophoridae; genus Philaenus; species Philaenus spumarius. The sequence goes on along the minus strand of JAGFPH010000758.1, from coordinate 215,540 downwards.
TGTGCAATACAATTCAAGTAAAAGTATCGAATCCAGTGAGCGGAGTTAACCTTGAGAAGACTGGCCTTTGATATTACTCGACTAGGATGTCGCTTGTACACTCTTTCAGTTTTGCTAATGCCAAATATTTTTAGTTTCCACCATGTGGGTACGACATTTAAATTTGCAGAAAGCTCCAATGTATAGTTAGCAGGTAATAAAATTCTCCCCGATGTTTTATTGCTATCAACTGACTCTACTGAAAGTCATGTTTTTCTTCTTGTTTTTAAGCAAATACTTTAATACATGTTTGAAATTTTTGTCACCTACTAATTTTAATTAATTTAGATGATTGAACGATTTTCTGCAAATTACAAAAGATTATCTTCAAATTCGATGAAAGATAAGTTATATTGAAGAAGACTGTATGGGCTTGTTTCGTCCTGGTATTGTACACCCCTAAGTAATCGTAATGTTTATTCATTACTTGAGCAATGAAAGTATTCTTTAGAATAACAACATTTTTATGTTTTGTCTAAAACATTTTAGCAGAGTCTTTTGAAAATGTAAAATGATTGCTAAACCAATTAATTATGTTTGTTTAATTTTAGTTAATTAATTTAGTTGATTAGTTTGTTTGGTTAGTTAATTTTGTATTATTTTTAAATCTTTGAATATCAGAAATAGAATATTCTTCTTATTCATGAAGTACCGCATACACGAACCATACCAATCCTTGCAAGATTATCGAAAGCGATATAATCTTGTTGCCTTATATTTATATAACCGTATGTGTGTTATACGCCCTATTGAAGGAATGCCAAGGTCGTAAGTGATGATACAGATTATTGTTACACGAAGGCCGTGAACACTTCCTAGCGCCCCCGTTCTCCTTGACCCGCAGAGGAGCTTCTTTTCATTCCACGTGGGTTCGTCAGTTGACTCTCTAACGTGCCCGTAGACAGGCAACCCGTCACACCGCTTCTCACACAGACCATTATGTACGTAGTGTCAGTGCTTCTCTTACTTTAACACAATTTATTTTCACGTATATTCTGTGCAAACTTTGTCTATACATTTTTATTTTTCCCTAACATAATTTTTGTAGTGCTTTAGTTATTTCAATTGTATAATATTCAAAAAGTGTTATTTGTGTTAGTGTGAATGATAAGAATATTATTTTTTAAATCATTTAAAATGAAGTGATTCAAGGAAAACATAATTGTTTTATCAATCTTAGCTTATCAATTGCCTCAGTCAAAATTAACAAATATACAATTAATTATAGAAATAACAAGTGTGTTTGCCGTGTGACAGTAAAAAATGTATAGAATTATTACGAATTAAATGAAAGATATAGAATTTAAAGCTGTTATTTGGTAAAATGTGATTGTTGTGTAACATTTAATCTGTGCAATACTGATTTTAAATTAAAATCTATTTATAATTTGAATTATTTGAAAAAATAATTTAATCCTCTACACATGCTAAGTCTAAGAGGTAAAATTTGTAGTTCCTCTTTTTATTTTTGTACGTATCGTTTTGTCCTTTATCCTAATATTAAGTACTGATATAATTATTTTAACTTTTATTTTTATTACTGTATTATTTTATTTTTAAGAAGACAACATTTTATTTAAGGTGTTTTTTATTTATTATTTGTGTTGCATAAAGAAAGGGTTGACAGGAACATAAATAAACAAAATAAAGTTTAAATTTAATAGGCTGTACGGATTAGTTATTTTGTTTGAATAGTTGATCAAAATACAGTATCAGATCAAATAGTCAAGAAATTATTTAAACATATTCAATGGAAATTTATATTAAAAGCAAATACACGATATTTAATATAATACTAAAAACCATTCTAGTTGTTATTACTTTTTGAAAAACCTCAGCTTTGATACAATATTGGTAGTATGGGATGGTTAATTATAGCTGAATGTCAATTTTAATTATCCCTGAACTACACATATTTGCATTAAAACGCAATTAGCCCCAAAATATACATTAATCAAGAAACTTGCATACCGTAGTAAACATGAAAATTCAACGTTTTTGGGTAATAGTTGACGCTAATTTACATTTTACGAAAATATTTTGTATTACTGAAAACTACTCTAAACACATTCACACAAAAGTTATTTTTGAAATAAATGTATGTTATTCTTAAGTGCGTAAACTGAGTAACAACATGAATGATATAAGCAGTATAGAATTATCGTATCATATCTTTGTACTGCGTAATATTACGATAAGATCGTAAAATGATTGAAATAGTATATTGAGGAAAAGCTTATATATTTAAAAAAAAAGATTTGATAATTGTCATTTGTTTTAAATTCTAATGTAGGTACAAAAAGTTGTTAATCTAATCCAATAACAGACACTAAACTTGAAGTTGGCTGAAAACATTTTGGAACCATCCGCTCTTACACAAAACAATCTTAACCTAAAACATGAATTAATTATTATTTACACAAAACGAAGGAACCTGTAAGTAGGCCGATTATAATACGATGTTAAAAACGGAATTAGTTTAAGCGTAGGAAATAAATGTGTAAAAACAGAGATAAGAGTTTTCATCATTTATTTATATTAATTTACATAATTCCATATTTTTAATTAATAATGCTTTTAGTTTTCGATGTTTCATGTAAATTTTTTTCACATCTCTTAACTGGTTGAAAGTTTCAAAACAAACTGATACAAATATTATTTTAGCATTTTTGTTTTACCAAATATGTAAATTAAAGAACATAGTAGTCTATTTTTGATGCATATTTTTATACGGCTTTTATAAATGAGATTTTTGTGAAGAAAATAGTCCCGCATAGCAAATGTAAAAATGTAATTTAATTATTATTTTTCATTCTTATTCCTTTCATGTAATGGAACGGAAATAAGAAGGGCTGAACCTTTTTCATCCTATAATGTTTAATGATTATGTTTGCATTAAAGTTAAGTTTATGTCGTTTTGAATTATGTACACAATTTTTCCGTTTAACACAGCATACACAGTATAAATATATATATTTACATATTATATACAAAAACACATACACGTTTTAAGAACGAATACACATATTCGATTCCACATTGATGTGAATCATTAAGTAATAATTATTTATCATTGATGCAAATTCTGTTTTGTGCTGTATTACTTGTAGTTCTGGTAGGTTCGGTGTATAAGGCGGAAGTATATTTGGTGCCGAACTTCATGTGATATTATACTTTCAAAAATTAGGATCATATTTTTACTAAAATATTGTTTCAATTTAATGAAGCTTTCCTTAATGAAACTGTTAGTATATGAGATAAATTGATTTCTTATTTCAGTCAGAGAAAACGTATTTGTATCTATAAAACTAGTAATTCGTCAGTACCGCTTTGGTCAAGGATGATTAAGTTTTTTGAGTAGACGTTTGGTGAGTTTCAACAGTTCAGGTTTCTTACGCAAAGTGACTTTCTTTTATTCCGGAGTGGGTGGATGACATGTGCGAGTAAAGATTAACACGTCGGCTTTTGTTGTTTTAGTTGATGATTTTTACATAATCACAAAATAATTGAAACCGATTGTTGTGATTTCTAAGTGTTTTCAGTTTCTAGAAAAAGTTTTAGATATTCTCTGTAGAAACGTACGCAGTTTAACCAGCCTATGAGTTGTAGAGTAGACATCTTTTTCATCATCAGCATTTAATTGAATTTTGTTAACCACACGAAGATAGCAGATTAAAAGGGATTGAAACGTCTGGATTTACATACGTACTTATACAAATTTATAAACTCCCATTTAAAAGCTTTTTAAAAAATAAAGATAATAAGGTTTTAATATACAGAATGTTAAAAAATGTCATAAAATGCAATAATTAAAAAAAAAAATTAATTTTGCTGTTTATAGATCACTGGTAGTTTAATTTAATGAAATATACAAAACCTTCTTGTGTTTTATAGTTACACAGCTCAGAAAAGCGGTATGCTATAAATAGTGTACAGTTAAACAGGATTTGTCCCGGCTTTGACCAACTCACTTAAAAAGTAAACATGAATAAAGCATTGTCATTTGTATTGCTTGTATTTATTGTTAAAATAGTTTTTCATGCGAAATAATAAACACATTTTATTTAAACTGATGTATTTTTATTACGTAGGCCTACTTATTTATAAATAAAAATAAATATCACAATAATTGAACCATCTTTGAACACAAAGTATGCCCTAACATCGCATTCCAGGAGTTTCATGATATTTTAAAAGAATTTGTGGTGAAAAACACAACAGAATTGTGTATTCCGGAAACTCTGAGACGTGCAAAAAATCGAAGTCCTTGGATAACTGAACGGTTACTTAAACGTATTAAGTTTAGGAATAAATTATTTAGTAAAACTAAGTTAAGACCTTATGATGGGAGGTTGATGTCATATTATAATGAATATAAATCGTGTCTTACATCTGACATCGATCGAACTAAATGCACCTATTACTCTAACTTGCTACGTTCATCGAACGGCAACGTTGGAGAACAGTGGCGAATAATAAGCGGAATACTTTAATAGGCGAAAGCAAACATTAATAGAATTGAATCGGGTGACGGTACAGTCTTAGAGGATTTTAAATTAATTGCTGACGAATTTAACAACTATTTTGTAAATATGCATAAAAACTCAATAACAAGTAGTCCAAGTTCGGTTTATAGGCTAAAATTAGTTTCGTCAATAAAATCGTTTTTTGTTTCTCCTACTGATAAGATTGAGATTACTGATATAATATCTAAATTAGCAAATAAGAAGTCTACAGGTTGTGATAATTTTACTGTAAATCTAATAAAAAATATAGTGCATTCAATATCTCAACCTTTGTCTGTAATAATAAATCTAAGTCTGTGTACTGGGGTATTTCCGGAACTATTGAAGAATACTATAGTGGTCCCAATTTACAAAAAAGGTAAGGTTGAATCTATAAGTAACTATAAACCAATTGCTCTCTTATAAGTGTTTTCCAAGATTTTTGAAAAAGTTATGAAGACTAGGTTATTGAATTATTTAAATAGTTTAAGTTTTTTAATATCAGGCAATATGGTTTTACAAAGGGACGAAGCACAGAAGAAGTTGTTGTTGATTTTATGACCAACTTCTACTCCGCTATTAATAACAAAAATAAAGCCACTGGAGTCTTCATAGACTTCTCGAAGGTGTTTGATCTCGTGGATCATAAAATTTTATTAATGAAATTAGAGGCTGTCTGTATTCGAGGCATTGCACTGAATTGGTTTGCTAGTTACCTAAACGGTCGTATGCAGCAAGTTCGCGTGAATAATCACCTCAGCAATAAGCAGGAAATCATAATAGGAGTCCCCCAGGGATCTGTCTTGGCTGCAACACTTTTCTTAATATTCATTAACGATTTATTGGACCAAAGCTTCAAGGGTAGAATTGGAGCATTTGCGGATGATATTGCTTTGCAATATATCAATAGTGAATGGGATCTTAACGAACAGTATATTAAACACGATTTGGTTGTATTAAGGGATTGGTGTAACGTGAACGGGATGGTTGTTAATATAGAAAAGACTAAATATATTAATTTTGATTTAAGAGGTCTAGGATTTAAACAAAATTTAATTTATCATGATGTATTATGCGTAAGTCATACAGCATGTTCTTGCCAGTCTATTGAAAATGTAAATAAAATAATATATCTTGGTGTTTATTTGGACAGTAGAATGTCTTGGGAAGAACATATCAAATATATACATTCCAAAATCAGACGAAATATTCGAAGAGGAAAATTTGTGATAAAGAGTTGCTACGTATATTTATTTTGCGTTAATTCATTCCCAATTGCAATATGCAATTGAATGCTGGGGTGGTGCAAGCAAATCAGCATTGAAACCTTTGGTGACCACGCAGAAGTTTTTTGTACGAGTTATTTTATTTAAGAGTAAGCTAGAACCGTCTTTTCCTCTTTTTGAATTTTAAAAAATTTTACCCCTTAAACATTTATTTATTTTTAAAGTTTTAAAAATATTTTTCATTCGAAGTGGCAATAATGACAATGACCTCGCTTACTACAGTACGCGAGGTCATTCTTTGTTGCATGTGAGGAGACCGAGGGCCTCTAGAAAAGTTTTTCAAAATTCTCTTTTGGCGGTAGGACCGAAGGCATATAATTGCCTACCAAAGGAAATTAGGACCCGTGCAACATTAAAAATATTTTTACATAAATCCAAAGAATGGTTATTTAAAACAAGTAACATAGATAGTATAACCAATATTCTAAAATGATTATCTTTCGCTTTTGAGAATTTTCTGGGGGTATCTAGGCGCAGACTTGGATGTACATAGTGTTTTTATAAGATATTTATGTTGTTTAGTTCTTAATTTTTTAGTTTAATAGTTTTAGTTGTGTTTTGTTTTACATAATGTTTGCGCAGAGCAGGCATCATAGTAATGCCGCACGAAAGTAAAATATAAATATTTCTGTGGACTGTAATATTAGTTCTATAAGTTTTATATTCTTTTTTCCTAGTCACCGCTACTGGATTTAGGTGACTAGATAATCCATGTAAATTTATTAATAAAATATCATGTACATATGTGGATAAAATAATAATAATAATAAAAAAAAAATTATCGCGTTTTAAAATTAAACACAATATTTACACACTGTGTATTGGCGCTACAGAAGAAAACTTAAATTTTGTTTTACATTATTGATTCTACGGAAAACCAGTAATACACAATAGTTCTTCAATCTCGATCACTATTTAAGTAAGTTGCCTTTCTAACGTTAGGCACATAATGTTATACTAACTTTCTAAACGTTGTATCTCTAAAAAGCAAGAAGGTCATTTAGACTCTAAAAATAATGACTCCGTTAAACTTTTGTAAGAATAGGAACATTTTATAAATTTTTTGGAACATCCTGTATACTAAAACGAAATTACAAATGTTTTCTGAAAATCTTTCAAACAAGAGGTTAGAAAATTTATTTTTTTCTTAAAAGTCGAGAAATGTAGCAGTTTTGAACTTTTTTATTCACTGTATATTCTTTATACTGTTTCTAAGAATTTATTCTTCGTCACTTATTATATCTTCCAAGAATTTATTCTTCTGATGGCTACAAATTTTGTCCTTATTTTCGGAGTAACTATTAATGGAAATTTTAATATCTCTATTCTGCGATTTAATCGCAACTTTATCACAAATTTCATCTAAATAAGAAACACTTTATTTCGTTTATAAGATGGCGAATCTAGATTAGATTAGTCTATGAAGTCTGCTTTATTATTACTAATAATTAAACGTTTTAATAAACCTGTGAATTTATTCATTAGAATGTCTGGGCGGCTGCAGCAGAGTAGGACTAGAGTGTTAATTAATTTGTATAATGGTAATAGATCACGGCCATTTTAAAATACACATTCAATTCAAATTTGACATTAGATTTTTAATATATAACTCAAGTCAAAATTCTTATAGGGTTTTAGTGTGATTCTAATATATTTCAAGCCTTTTCCTTATGTTTGCTCACTATTATTTTGTACTTTTCTCAGATTAAACTTTTAAACTGGGATACAATTAATAAAAACTACAAGCGAATCTATCTGCTTGTTTCGTTCCCCAACCCTTTTTCACTATCTACACAAATATTTCATCATTTCTTTTTTTTATAAAAGTATAGGATTAGACAAAATTCAATTATCTAGTCTACAATGTAACAGATCTAACAGTAGGCTGGTTATAATAAAGGCTAAAAGAACCAGCATGACTTAGGCCTATTCCTAAATAAGAACCTACAAATTAAAAAATAAAGTTGTTTCAAAGAATTAAATCAGATGTTAATAGAAAAGCCCATACAAATATTCAAGTTTAGAGGTGTTAGAATAAGCAGCTGATTTTTCATCATCTTCAATCAGTTGATTTATGTATTTTAAATGAACAAACATATTTTTGTAAATCTATTTATTTAAAGGCTTGAACTTTATTTTCAAACATTACTTCTCTCACCAAACATTTTCTGGCTTTAAATTGATATTAATAGACATACCGTGAGTGCACTATTTCACACAATTAAACTTAACCAGTTCAAATTATATTATAATGAGTGGATATTATAACTCGCTGATCTGCTTTGCTAAAGGAAGCAAGAATTCAAATGGTTTTAAAACCAGGACTAGTTTTTAGAGATGAGAATCTAATGGAGAATTTGTAGCATATCTATCTGAAAAGTAATATAGAAGGAAATTATAAGGTGAAGTGGTATCAACACTATTTGATTTTTGGAAATTATGTTAAGTTATTCAATATTGGGTGTCCAAATTTAAGCAAAACATAATATTATGTTTATGGTCAGAAATATAAATATTAGTTGAAGAATACAGCAATAATAACCTAAATTAGTCTTGGAAAGTTGTGAGAATACCAACCGTATTTAGCTAGAAAGTAAATTAAATCCTGCTATCATGTTTTAGCTAAATGAACTTGCTTATGTTAAATAATAATTTAAGATTTTCTACAAATATGTATACTGCCGATCGGAATAGTACGTTAACAAAAATAATTTATGCAATCGGTGGATTTGTCGGTAGAACATTTAAAAATTACGAAATACTCTTGTTACTTAACGCATAACATAAGCCGGCTTAATTTAAACACTCGTAAAATGTTGATTCCAAGAGTGGGGCTTGGTAATAAAGCAAGAATATCTTACGTGTAAGGTCCTATACATAGGATTGGACAAGTTAGTGAGACGTAGAAGAATTCCATGGTATTTCCAGACGTTTCCAGTCACGGATTTAGTCGTAATTTTACTTGTATTTTGTATGAGGATTTGGCCCATGAGGTTTGTCTTGAATGGAAAAGCCCTCATTGTGGAGAGTTCAATATTAAGAAATTCAAAATATCTATAGTAATTTTGTCATTCATTAATTTATTAATTTTTTTTACTTTACAGAAAACTACGACCAAAAATAAACTGGAAATACTTTTATACTAGGCTATTTTTTGAGCAATCAGATATTAAAACTATAATATAATACAAAATGATAATTAAAATCAGCCTGTTCCAGATTCCAAAAACGCCACTTATGCATCATTTCAAAAATGTGCATTGGAAACGGAAAATGTTTAATGTATTGTTCCACTTTTATTGAATTTTGTATCAATTCTCTTTCCTGATACTCCTTTTCTAATATTTGTATGATAAGGGGAATGTAATTAATTGATGTTCTCAATGTTTAAATATTTAGTTTTGTATGCCCTGTGCTGTCAGTAAAATTTTGTATATCACATTTTGTATATGCTAAGTTTTGTATTACAGTACTTTGAAAGTATACGCCTACGTAAGTTTAAAAACAATACGTTTTAAACGTATCTTGATTAAAATGGTTGAACCGTTTTGCAATAGTAAATTTAATCCTGCGAAAGTTTTGTAAAAAATATGAGTTCATTTGTATGTATGTGTTATTATATCTATGTTAGAGTTCTCGAACTAGCTCCTAGTAATTTATTCTGTTTGACATATACTTAATTACGAGTATTAAAACCAATTGCCTGTTTAAAATTCACCTCTACTTTCACGAATGAAGTATACCCACATTTTTAAAGTTTTTTTATCACTTCGTTTGTAAACTGTACTAACAATAATGTGAAAAATATTAATTTGTTTGAAGAATTTTAAGACAGACTAAACAGAAATACAAGAATTAGGACATTAATTTTTGTCAATGATATGTGGTGCAACTGTCCCACAAAAGGTTTTATCCCTTTGTTTGGAGTTTACATAATTGTTATTCATTCAAGTTATTAAATTAATTTGAAAATTGAGATTGTCTTGAGCGAATTACTTACTTCTGGAAGTTTTAAATCAAACAATATGATTTCTTGTAAAAAGTAACCAAGAATTGTAATGTAAGCATTTTTGATGTTGAAGAAGAATCATAAAACTAAGCTTAGGGTCCATATCAGATTCTGTTCGTTTGTGAATTAATCCATGCAGTTATTCAAATGCATGCAATAACACATTCTGTTGAGTGTTCCTTGATAAAACAACACACTTTTGATTGTAAAGCGTATTTGTTTAACCAAATACTAAAAAACTATTTAAAAATTGTTGTTGTATTGCACAAGTTGTTTCCTGAAGTGTTGACTGAAGGTTTTGACTTAATCCTTACCATTGTGCATTGTTCAAAACTTCGCTTAGTCATTGAACTGAAGTTTTGAAATAACCTTTATTTGATTGGCTTACAATGGAATTATAATGATAAAGCTGCTCTTTTTTAGTCTATTAAGTAACGACAGAGAAATTAGAAACAAATTTGGTAACGGTATTTTTATCCATTGTTGATGATATTTAGTGTCAAATGAGCCGCTAATCTGATCTAAACGATAGAAAATGACTTGACAAATTGAAAGTAGGCGTATAGAATTTAGTGCCTACTTTAGGTTTATTGTAATTAATACAATTTATCTAATATATTTATAAAAATGAAATGCAATATTTTGTAATTGATCCTTATATATTATGAGGTGTTTAAAGTTTCTTAATTTATTTAAGATTTACAGTCCAATTATTATATGCATTGTTATTATTTAACTTTGAAAGTATTGCATGTTATTTATATTGTAATCCAATTAGGCTTTTATAGTAGTTGATTGTTTGGAGACATTCTTTTATTATTAATTTTATTTGCCTTAAGTTGTTATAAAAGAGAAAAATCGGTCTGAGTTGATGGCTTTTGATATCCAACTTTTTGTAGATGTGTGTTTAGCTCATGTTAAACTGGTAGAATCGGCAGGAAGACTGCAATCGAATTGGGTTGACGCAGAAGGAATTTGGTCAAGTGATAATAATTGATTGGACCTTGAACATAAACAATGAATTTAGAGAACCAAAATACAAATCTTTTAAGGACATTAAGTCGAATCTTAGTTCTAAGTTTTTGAATACTTACCCAGTTTTGTGATTTAGTCTACTTGTAACTAACTATATGTTTCACGTTTCAGAATATATGTTTCATCTTAAAACACATGTTATTACTCACTCGCGAGAGGAAGTTAAAACATTAAAAACCACACACAACAAAAATAACAATAACCGACACACGGACGACTTACAGAGAGCAACACACCGGCTCGGGAATGAAATACGGGTTGTTTAACGTCATTGATTCTACATCGAATTTGGTTGGAAGTTAGGTTTATCATTTACAACGACTTGGAAATCCTTCCTGGACTTCGGTTCTGAATCTGACATCGAGAAACATCGCCAAATGGCCAAAATTTTTAAGTTGAGAAAAAGACTTGGAAATCGTTTCCCGGGGGGGGGGGGGGGGGGGGGTTAGCCATGTGCCTGTG
>JAGFPH010000758.1:186915-204104 GCA_018207615.1 Philaenus spumarius | reverse complement strand
GGGGGGCGGTTTGACCGATTCTAGGATTAGGGATTGGGAGTAGGGCGGTGAATTATAAGAATTCACTTTTGAATGCGTTTTCAGGGAATGGATAAGAAATGGTTTTATGGAAATAAAAGTACAATAAATTCGTAAATTTTTTTAATTTAAAAAAATGGTTGCGTTAAAAACAAATTGGTATCATTAAAAAGTTGAAACTTTCTTCTTTTAAATGGCACCCTTGAAATGGCAATTAAATGACCTATTTTTCTTTTTTAGCACATTAAAGGTAAAAAATAGCCTCTAAAAATACTATAGGCCTTTAATAAGGTTCGTCTTTGTATCCCATCCCTCCCTACCAATTACTCTAGGCCCAGAATTTCAAATAGTTCTGTTTATAAATCTGGACCATTCAAGAGTGTGAGAGTTTATCGTTTTACCCTCTAATGTTTTACAACAAAACCAACAATATTCTTTTATATACTTCGGGACTACCAGGGGCATCAGTGACGTTTTTCTCAGGTAGAGCCCCTAACGAGCATTGGTCATATTTTCTGACGTCAGATTTGAAATCAGCGACCGCAAAACCCCCGGGAAACAATTTCTAAGTCGTTTCTCAACTTTTAAATTTTAACCCCTGGTCACTTTGGGGCCGCCCTGGGCATCGGCCATGTTTTTTGATATCAGATTCGGAACCAGCGACCTCAAAAACACCCGAGAAGTAATTTTCACCACTTTTGATCAATTGTTAGATATTTTCAAAAATGATATGCACTTTTGGATTCATTTTATGCAGCCCCGTTACAATTCCGTCCGAGCCTTAAATCATCATATGTAGGCTTTTCCCCGATACATTTCTGAACACAATGCAGAAAACCCCATGTCGATCTCAGCTATATATCTCAAAATTCAGTTATGGTATTTTAATTTTCCTGTCCTGTATATGGCAAGTTAAATACAAAATTGTTTGCGTATCATAACGAGTTTGTTATTGTTGAATACCGTAATAATTTCGGTCGCAACAACAATTCGGTCGCATGAAATTTTTCCTCAAAATTAGTTTGAAATACAAAATGTTAATAATTATTTCATGTTAATAATTATTTCAGTTAGTCAATAAATTGTAACTTTAACCATTTGACATTTTTCCTTTGCTTCCCGAAACTTTTAAGCCAATGAATCCAAAATATTTTGAGGGAATGGCACTTATTAAGAACTGCGTCAAATTAAGTAAACATATTTGTTTCAATGATCACCCTGTTTATTATTAGATACAGTAGTTGTAAATTGACAAGACATGACTTGTTCTCTTCGCTCAGTGGAATTTACTTCGATATTTATTACAAATAATGTATACATTGTTAAACAAGTGTTATATTTATAATACATCAGTGATTTATAAATTTATAAGTGAAATATAAATGGTTGTCACATTGTAACAGCTTTTACAGTCAAATCCAGAGTTTAATATGTGTACGATACTAACTGAGAACAACTATAAGTTTCACTCTTTCTTAATAATTTTTTATTCCAGAATGTTTTAAAAATATGTGCTTATTGTGTCCTTTGATATGTTGTTCCACTATTTTCGAGCTTATAAAGGTATCAGAAAAGAAAAATCTGAATTTATTAAAGAAAAATAAAGCCAGGATAGTAAAAATAACACAATAGACGGTTCAGTACACAAATACGAGAAAGTTTCGTACATTTCTGAGAAATATGTACATAATTTGAGGACGTAAGATTACTTTTGAAATATTTATTTGTTAAGTATTTCAGTTGTGATAAAGCTTTGATTTTTATAAATGTGTTTAGTTCAGAAAATAATTCTGTTAAATTGTTTTACAGATGGTGGGACCTGACCTGCACAGTGTAGAATGTTCTCTAATGGCAGTCCATCACTCTGGGCTTTATCTTTGGGTTTATTATTCGCTATACTTGCTCTAACAACCGGCCAGAGAAAAGTAAGTACAGTGGATACTTTTAACCAGATATATCCCTTTGCTTATGCCAAGTATATACTAGTAGTTCTGTGAACAGTAGACCTTGCTCGTTGATATAACAAATGTGGTTTTGAGCTTAGGTTAAATACAATTTAATATTAACATACTTAAATAACTCAAACTTAACAATGTATCATAAGTTAACTTAAGTTCCATATCATATTCCAATATTAGAAATAAAGAAAACAAACGATGTTAAAACGTCGTGATAGTGATCTCAACCCATGTATCAACACTCCCCACGGTGTCCTACGGTCATTTTTTGTGTCCTTTATCGCCGCGAGGTTTCATTTGTTTCATCTCATTTTGTAATTCAAGAAAAGCTAAGTCAAATACTTTTATGTAATTTACAATGATAATTTACAGGTATACAGTTCAATTCTTTGATTTATCCTCTACACTTTCTTATAATAATATGTCATTTTTGGGCAAATGATATATTCCTAAATTACTATTCAAAACAGGCCTAGTTTTGTTAGCAGTCTTGTAGTAGGAACATAAAAACTGGTGTTTTTAAAATAAGAAATTTGAAATTGATAAATATTTTTATACAATTCTATTTAGAACTAAATTACGAAACTTTTTACATTTATGAAAAAAATTACAATACTTTTTACTACTTTTTATGTAGGCCTAAAGTTAAACATTTTCTTTTCGTTACTGAACGTGATTGTTTCTTGAGCTAATAACTTTCTTAATTTTACTTCAATATTTTTTTACTGGCATATATGAATTCTTTAAACCTTCATCTACAAAAAAGCTATGGAACACTTTTGAATTGGTTTAAAATAAACGTAACATGGTTGAAATACAAAAACTTAGACGATTTTTAACAAATTCGAAGTTTACGGCCATTTTGTGAGCTTACCGTTAGAGATACGGAAAAAAAATCAAGAATACAATTTTGTTTAAAATTTAATTTGCCTTTGTCAGAATGTTATTAGTTTTTAAATTCGACTTACGCTTAAGCCACAAACTGGCTTTGGAAAAAAGCTTACAATGAGAGAAACTTTCCGGCCGCCATTTTTATTTTATTTAAGGAGTTAAAAATGAAAAATGGAAAAAACCGTATATATACATGGCTCGGCCTAGGAATAAGGAACTTTCATGCAAAAAATCATCAAAATCGGTCAAGGCGTTTGGCCGTAATCGTGAGACAGACACACAGACACACAGACATACAGACATACAGACACACAGACACACAGACGAAATGCCGAACGGTCGAGTTAAAACGGAGACCTCGCTTACGCTCGGTCAATTATAGTAAGTTAATACAAATTGTAAGTCGTTGAACCTGATCAAAAAATAATAAAATAAAAATGTACTATTACAAAATTGTTTTTTTTCGTTCATGTTAATTTCAGTTTTAACTTGTTTTATATTTTAAACATCTTCGAAAAGAAGAAGGTTTTCCATTTGACTTTTATAACTCTTTTTCTGTTCTATTGGGCAAGTTTGTTCTTGGTTACAATGACATATTCTTCGAAAATGGGAAGTTTGGAAGTCTCTACAATTTATAAAAATTTAAGAAACAAGCGTTCTTCAAGATTTCTCTTACCTTGGGAAACCGTACCCAATCAGGGGTTATAGACAATGATTAATTTGTAAAATTACTACAGTAATTGATACATCAATTTAACACCAGGGAAAGTTTTATAAAATTATTAATTTGCAACAGATTTTGAAGTTTATTTAGAAAAAATATTTGTAAAATATTAATTTGCAGATCCAAATTTCTCTTAAATTTACTGAAATCACAACATTAACACATAATATTTCTAAGATATGTATTTACAATTTATAAAGAAGGTTGAATGTTAGGTTTGAAAAGTAAGGTTGAAATATTTCTTAGGAAACAGTTGGGTATTTTTATTTCAACAAGTCTTTTTGTTTATTTATTTTAAATGCTTCAATCTATTGGTTTGAATGATTTTGTATTAGGCCTATAGGTTGTTATAACTTTGTCTTCCAAAATAAAATGTTTTACCTTGTATGAAACCAAGATAGTTATCTAGGAATAAATAAACGGACTCATCTGTATTAATGTTACGTCTAGTGCAATATTGCCTATGACTTTGCAAGTAGAATAAAGTAGACAATTTTTTATTCTTGACCGCAGTAATAGCCAAAGTGTTTTATAGAATAGGTTTTATTCTCTCTATAGCTTGAAATATAACTAAGTTGTCAGAAAAAAATTAAAACTTTGGACAATTGTGTTGTTAGAACAAATTTAAACATTAATGTATACAATTACCAAGAATTAATGTTTTCAGGTTTTTTTTTGAAAACATAGTAAGATAGCGAAAGAATAAAGAGAACAAATATTTTATCTCTTGTAAATATTTCGTAAAAATAACGGTTTAAGAGATACTCGTGGTTAAACACTTTAAACATCTGCCATTTTTAAATGATTAAAGGAAATTGGTTGGTAATGTTTAACAGATTTTATTTTCATTGCATTAACAAGTTACTCTACAAAAAAAAGCTTTAAAAAGCTATATTTTTACTGTGCAAAACTCAAAATGAAGGCAATATAGAAAACTATACATTTTAGCAGGAAATATGTTTGCATGTTCCTATAAACTTTTTAATTAGTTTTTTACTTGACTTTATACGACTTAAAACCGTCTTTTTAGGCTTCGGATTTAGAATTTATCATAATAGTATGAGCACCTAGAATCATTTTAAAACTCCCCATAAAAAAGATGTATTGGACTTACACAATACAAAATATTGTCTGGTAAAATAAGTACCGTACATTTGGAACAAAGCCGAACACTCCGAGACCAATAAAATCACAATGCATTTTTTCAAAGAAACTCTAATCTCAAGCGAAATATTTTTAGTATGCACTAAAGTACAACATTTAAAACTAATTTTAAAATTAGTTTTTAAATATGAATTAGTTTTAATATAATTTTGTTTTTTACTCACCTTAAATTATAACTTCTAAGACAAGTTGAGATCATGCTACCTTTACAAGCAGGAAACATGACTCTTGTGTAATGATTCATTCTTTCAAAACAAAACGAGTGGCATTAGAACGTTAGCAGTTGAAAGTACAAGGAAAACAAAAGTGTGAAAGTTGAAGTTTATGAATATCAATGCGGCCAGGCTAGTTGGTCAGGTTATAGTGTCCGGTGCGAAACATGTCTGGGAGATGCTGTCTTCTTCTTGTATTGAAATTTGGTTGTGTAATACTATATCTGGACGTAGGGAACATTACAACCACTTGATAGGAAGAGACAAACCACTTAAATAGACTCATTAACATTTTAGTAGGCTTGTGTGAATAAAAAAACCAAAAGCAAATTTCTTTGAAGTTCTAAATAAATGTAAGTTCATTATTAAAAAACTGCAAACCTTTTATATACATTGTCAGTAAAAGTATGGATACACCCTGTTAAATTTTAAGTGGATAAAGATCGAAAAATGAAACTCAGGACACCTCTCTAGGAAATAAAAGTGAACTTTTCAGTCACTATTACAACTTTGCCCATTTCTCCAAAATGGGATTTTAGGGGGACAGCTCAACATTTTTAAATGTAAAGACCTATTAAGTGATACCTCATTTTAAACGTCTTAATTAAAGAAGAAGAACAGTGGAAACTTGAACTTTCTATCTCAACCCAGAACAAATTGGCAGTTCATTGAAATTAAGTAAAACTTCATTGAGGCAAAACATGAACATCCACATTCAGGAAGTAAATAACCCCAATAGACAACCACTTTTCTTACAAACTCAAACCTGTTTTACAGTTATTACTTACTGTAGGGTATCCTCCCTTATCTTATCAGTTTTGAGGAAGTCCAGTATCAGGTTCAGTTTCTGGTTGGAATCAACTAAGTTAAGACGTGTTTTTGTGATACTGTGAAATAGAGAGTTTAAGTGAACAAGAACGTATTATGATCCTGATGATGCGAGGCTACGGAGACCGGGTGAGATCTTTGATAAAGTAAGGAGTTTATTTAATGACACTTATCCTAATCGAAACCCAGTATCTAAATCAGGAGTTTAAAAAACTATTAAACTTTTCCAACAAACAGGCAGCGGTAAAGACTGCCTCAAACATGGAAGACCAAAATCGGCTACAAACGAAGCATTGTAACTTGACGTTTTATAGTCTATTGTAGAAGATCCCACGCCTCAACAAGAAAATTTTCCCTAATGTTAGGTATATCTCAATTATCAGCTTGTAGAGTTTTACATGGCGGTGGTTTTAAAGCGAACAAAATTCGTTTAGTTCAAGATCTAAGAGAGGACGATTTTGATCGTTGATTAGAATTTTGTGAACTGATGATGACGAACATTGACAACAATACAATTAGAATGAACAACAATGCTTTTCCAGACGAAGAAACTTTCATGTTAAACGGTAACGTTAACAGACACAATTGTCGTTATTGGGCTGATGTTAACCCTAATTGGATGAGAGCAACACACCCAGCACCCTGAAAAATTAAACGTTTTCTTTGCATTGTGAGGGATCAGTTTGGTGGGCCCTTTTTTATTGATGGAAATCTTAATGCTGAGGTATTAGAGGAAATGCTACAAAATCAGATTCATCCAAATATCCAAGCAGCAACCATCAACTGTAATCAAGTTAGGTTTCAGCAGGATAGAGCACCTCCACACTATGGTCTGCATGTCCGCGAGTATGTAAACAATATTTTTCCTAATCGCTGGATAGACAGAAGAGGAAGTATCGAGTGACCACCAAGATCGCCAGATCTATCACCACTGGACTACTTTGTGTGGAGTCGCATTAAAAATAACATGTATAAAACGAAACCCCAGTGCATTAATGACCTTAGGGACAGAGTAGTAGCGCAAATTCAAAAAATCTCTCGTGAATCCATAAAGCGTGCCGTTTCAAGTTTTTACGGTAGGCTTGGACATTGTCAAACTGTTCTGAGGCCGCAGTTTGAACACCTGTTATAAAAAACACAGGTAATTAAGTTTAAGCAGTTTAATTGTTTAATATAATTGCAATTACTAGTGCTACCGTAATACAAAGTATTAACACATTATACAAAGAAGTTTATCTTATTAGCTGTTGATTTGCTCTGATTCACAAATTCATATTTTTCAATTATTAACAGTAAATTTCCTAAGTATTAGAACGATGTTCTGAAAAATTCAATGAGCTACCATTTATTACTGGGTTGAGATAGAAAGCTCTAGTTTCCTCTATGCTTCTTCTTGTATCAAGACCTTTAAAATGAGGTGTCACACAATTTTTTCTTTACATTAAAAAATTTGAGCTGCTCCCCAAAAATCCCATTTTGGAGGAAATGGACTAAGTTGTAATAATGACTAAAAAGTTCACTTTTATTTCCTAGAAAGGTGTCTTGAGTTTAATTTTTCTATCTATATCTATTTAAAATCTAACAGAGTGTATCAATACTTTTGACTCACACTGTATAATTCGCTTTATACAGGGTGGTCCATATGTATGGGAACACATCAATAAATTGGAAACTGTTATAGATGTAATACTGTAACTTTCAGGATAAGTTATTGGTCAAATACTCTACCGTTTGACATACAACTGAATTTCAACCCCTTCTCAGCCAAGGGGTTCTAACTCAAATAGTTTAAATAGGAACACCCATTGTGTGATACATCACCTTCAAGGTGTCTTTAAAACGAGAAAAACGGCATAAATAAAAAAATTTCTACGATACTTGTATCCAAAATGGTGGCTGATTGAAATGTTGGTTTTCAAAGAAATAATTGGTATACATGTTTGATCAAAATTTTATTGAACAAATATCAAAATACATTGAAAAAACTATGTTATTTATTTAGTAATTTGTTTACTAGATATTAATTGCAAATTTAAGAGAATAAATTGTTCTTACAGCATTTTTGATTTGAAATGTATTGTAAGTGACACTTAACAATTCATGAAATTTAGAAAATGCTATTAAAGTGACCTATTAATAATAAAATTAAAATTAAAAGTTACAATTATTGAAATAAAATAAATAATAAAATTATTTTGATAAAAAAAAAGAAAAGTTCATTACAAAGACAAACATTGAAAATAATTTGTTTATTAATACTAAAATTTTATTTAATAGATGCTCAAAATGTCCTCCTCCCGTCGTTTGACAGTGTGCTAGTCGGTTGTAAAATGATGACACTGCATTTCTTAATGATTCCTTATTGTTTGTGCTGCTTCTTCAATATTATTTCGAAGCTCATTGATGTTTTTGGGCTTAATACAGTGAACAATACTTTTTAATTGGCCCCATAGAAAGAAATCCAATCGGGTCAAGTCGGGTGATCTCGCCGGCCATTCTATTGCACCTCTTCGTCCAATCCATTTTCCAGGAAAAACATGATTTAACATTTGGCGTACCTGAATGCCGTAGTGAGGTGGGACACCAAATGTTGTGGAAGTTGGGGCCAACAATGTCTTGAATTCTTGTAATAATATCCTGCACAAGCAACCTTTCGTATAGTTCTGCGTTTAAATTTCCATCAATAAAAATAGGCCCTATCAATCGTCCACCAACAATACCTGCCCATACATTTACTTTGACTGAATACTGTGTATGGGTTTCACTATACCAGCGTGGATTTTCATCAGACCAATACCGACAATTGTGGCGATTAACATTGCCATTCAAGAAGAACGGGGCCTCATCACTGAAAACAATATTATTTAATAAATCAGGACGTGCACAAATATTGTCCATCATAGTTTCGCAGAACTCAAGCCTTCGATCGGAGTCATCTTCATTAAGTTCTTACACCAGGTATAATTTGAATGGTTTGAAGTGTGCATTTGACAATGTCCGAAGCACTGAACTTTTGCTAATGTTATATTCTTATGCTACTTTACGTGTCGAGCGATGAGGGTCCTCAACAAATGCTTGCAGAATTTGTAATGATGTGTTATAGTCCTAGGGCCCAGGCCTTTAAAAGTTTATGATTACCTAACTCTTGAGACTTCGTATATCTCTTATTTAAGTCGAGTCGGACAACATTTTTATTTGCAACAATTCTCGGTAGCGGGGCGTTTTCCTTTGAGAACCCGGCAAAGTCATTGATTTGATGCGGTAAAAAAAATTTATAACCTAAACAATAATCTTTCTTTTAATCGAAAGTTTGTTTTATGTAGAAAGCGAAAAACATTTTGTCGGACAAATATTGTTGGTCATTTCTGCGCGTCCGACACCCCGAACATGGCAAAGTTATGGCGTCAAAAAATTTAGTACCTAACTGCTGATTTTTTCAGAATCATTTATAAAATATATATATAACTAAGTGGTAACCATGTCCGACAAAGTTTTCGGGGTCATAATTGTTGTCGGACGCCTTAAAGTTAAGGGTTTTATGCAACCCTTATATTTATGACCTAACATAAAATTTTTATTTTATATTGTTTGTAATAATATTTCAAACACATTGAACCATCTGACCGACAATAATATTGGGGATTTTCGAAAAAAAACGAAAAACATTAGAATATTAGAATATATTAAAAGTAGCATACATTAAGTAGATCAAAAATGCAATATTATATGGATATTTGAAAACAAATTATTATGTAGAAACTTACAAACTTTATTTATATATAATGAATAAATATTTAGTAATTATTATACTGTATTTACAAATCAGTTTAAAGGAGTTACATTAATGAAAGCTTATAATTATCAAGTACAGTATTGTTATAAACACATTGTAAACATTTATACAAAGGGTGGTATAGCTGACTACTTCGTTATTAAATTAAAGAATATAAACTCAATATTCTCAATATTAAGCACCATTAATGTTTATAAAACCAAACTTGCAATCCATTCAAATCGTATGTTAAAGTTGCTTTGTACATGCGTAACATAGGCCAGGTATATTATGTGTCTTTGTACTTTGTTCCTAAAACATCTCCTTTCTCAATAAGTGAAAGCGTTTTAGTATGCTTGTAAAATTCCGTTATTAGAGAATTTTCATAGGAAAAATGAGCTATTTCTGTGGCCCTTATGGTAAGACCTAAGGTCGGGAGTAGCAAATGAGCACCGATCTTGGTCCCCAGAACACGTTTTTGGGTGTCATTAAAATTCATATATGTATATATGTGTTCACCTTCTAGCGGCCGCACTTTAAGTCCGATTTGGTCCAAATTTGGTACTCATGGTACATCGCTCGGACGAGTTCGTTAGCTAAACAAATTCAAGAACCGGAAGCACGTTTTTTGACAGGAAGTAACTATTTTTTTAGATTTTCCTACGAGAATGAATTTTTTTAGACTGGTTTCTAAAGATATGAACTTAGGATATTATTTTGCACATTTTGTTTTTTTACGCTATCTTATAGCTCGCTTGGTTCCCCAAAAACGATCAAAACGTAAAATACCATAAAAGTACCCGCTTCAAAGCCACATGGTGGATTTTATCTTCTCATCCGAGGCCGACGGACGAGTTTTTATGCTGCGAGTGTAACGAAGGCGTGTGAGTAAAAGCTGGAGGCTTAGTAGCAATCAAATTCTACTAATATATTTCGTACATAAGCAGCTATTCAGCACCGTCGTGAGTGTTCCTATTTCCCATATTGTTGGTTGAGACCCTAAAACATAGCCCTATAAACTTAATTTTGGAAATTTGTTCAACTCACGTCAACGGTTCAGCTGCGTGGTTGAATTTTTTATTTTGTTATTTTGTTCAGCTGCGTATTATTTTGTTATTTTTCTATTCGAATTCCCAATTAAATGAATACAGCTCGTGGTTTAACCTCCACAAATTAGTAGTTTATCAAAGTTAGCTTTTCAAGCATCAGGTTTGTGCTCTAAAAATTTAGCAAAATAGATTGTTGTTTGTGTCGTTATTTGAGAGATTCCAATTATTAATTTAGTTAAAAACGCATACAGTTTTATTATTAATTTTTTTGGTTGATAAACATTGCAATAATGTACGCATATTATAAGAGGATGGTGCGTTAAAACACCACCAATATAAAAGTTTCTCCTAAGATAAAAGTTCAGTTTTTTAAATTTTAGTAGTATTACGAAGATCGTGATGTAGAGTTTTTAATAAAATAAAAAAATATTCCACAAGAATAAAAATTTTCAGCAGAAAATTATTTACAGACTTTTTATAATTTTAAAGAACTATTTTCCCTAAAATTTAACGCAGATGACAAATTTCGCAAACGGGTTTGTTATGCCCTTCTAAATGTTATAAATAATATTTTAATCAATTTTCAGCTTTAGCACTATTTAACTAACTGAAAAAATGCGTTTGAATTGAATTGCGCCTCCTGTTTAAAATTTATAGATTTATTTAAAAATTTCACTTTTTTTGTCGGACTAATTATTTGCCCCAATTTTTTTGTCGGACAATTGAATCACTGACCACAAAATAAGACACTTTACATACCCTATTTTTGTCCGACAAAAGGTCATAAATATAGGGGTTGCATGAAACCCTTAACTTTAAGGCGTTGAACAACAAGTATGCCCCGAAAACTTTGTCGGAAAAGGTTACCACCTAGTTATGTATATATTTTATAAACGATTCTGAAAAAATCAGCAGTTAGGTACTAAACTTTTTGACGCCATAACTTTGCCATGTTCGGGGTGTCGGACGCGCAGAAATGACCAATAATATTTGTCTGACAAAATGTTTTTCGCTTTCTACATAAAACAAACTTTCGATTAAAAGAAAGATTATTGTTTAGGTTATAATTTTTTTACCGCATCAAATCAATGACTTTGCCGGGTCCTCACAGGAAAACGCCCCGCTACCGAGAATTGTTGCAAATAAAAATGTTGTCCGACTCGACTTAAATAAGAGATATACGAAGTCTCAAGAGTTAGGTAATCATAAACTTTTAAAGGCCTGGGCCCTAGGACTATTATCATCTGTTGCAGATTTAGGCCTACCATGTTTTACTCTGCTAGTAACACTCCCTGTTTCTTGGAATCATAGCAAGGTTCTTGACACAGTACTTTTTGAAATAGGGGCACGATTATTAAATGTCACATTGAACAAATCTAAAGAATAACCACAAACGACTGTTACTGTAGGAATGGCATACTCAACACTAAATAATATTACACATTAATGCATTGTTGCAACAATGATCAGCAACTCAGAAATAAGTGAATAATCAGCTGTTAATAATAAGCAATTAATGATCAGCTGTCAATAATAAATTATTTTATTTCATTATCAATAGTTTCAATGTTGTCTTTGTATTTCATAAATACCTGTGTTTCACTTTTGGTATGTTGTCTTTGTAATGAACTTTTCTTTTTTTTGTTATCAAAATAATTTTATTATTTATCTTATTTCAATAATTGTAACTTTTAATTTTAATTTTATTATTAATAGGTCACTTTAATAGCATGTTATAAATTTCATGAATTGTTACGTGTCAGTTCCAATACATTTCAAATCAAAAATGCTGTAAGAACAATTTATTCTCTTAAATTTGCAATTAATATCTAGTAAACAAATTACTAAATAAATAACAGAGTTTTTTCAATGTATTTTGGTATTTGTTCAATAAAATTTTGATCAAACATGTATGCCAATTATTTCTTTGAAAACCAAAATTTCAATCAGTCACCATTTTGAATACAAGTATCGTAGCAAATTTTTATTTATGCCGTTCTTATAGTTTCAAAGAGACCTTTAATATGATGTATCACACAATGGGTGTTCCCATTTAAACTATTTGAGTTACAACCCCTTGAAAACCAAAATTTCAATCAGCCGCCATTTTGGATACAAGTATCGTAGAAATTTTTTATTTATGCCGTTTTCTCATTTTAAAGAGACCTTTAAGATGATGTATCACACATTGGGTGTTCCTATTTAAACTATTTGAGTTACAACCCCATGGCCACCCCCTGAGAAGGG
This sequence comes from Philaenus spumarius, assembly GCA_018207615.1. Lineage (NCBI taxonomy): Eukaryota > Metazoa > Arthropoda > Insecta > Hemiptera > Aphrophoridae > Philaenus > Philaenus spumarius. The sequence goes on along the minus strand of JAGFPH010000758.1, from coordinate 191,241 downwards.
GTTGACCAATAACTTATCCTGAAAGTTACAGTATTACATCTATAACAGTTTCTAATTTATTGAGGTGTTCCCATACATATGGACCACCAATATGTTAGCAGTAAACATACTTAAAGAAATCCCCGGAAACATTATTTGAGTACAGCTAAGGAGCTAGTGGCATATGTGTTGCTATAGATTTGGTATGCGACTTACAATCACTATACTAAAGTAATTCCAACTTATAAATACATAATGTATATTGATAGATATACAAACTAAAAAACTACCAACGGGTTGGGTTGATTGCAGTTACTGAGTACTTCAGCACACTTCAACAGACAAGATACAAATTAAAATTGTAAACAAAGCTTTCACAACTTTTAATGCTCTCTCAAATCATCTAAGTACATTATTTTTTGTAGTAATTCCTCTATGTAAATTTGTTGAAAGAAAAAAAAAACCCTACCATGACACGACATGTCCTTGACATGCACTCTGATGTTGACAACACATTTCAACAGGCGCATTGGAAATTAACTCTGCTAAATTACAGATAAACGTTTCCTGCTTAGCAAAGTAATTACATACAACAAAAATATATTTACTGTGAAATGTGCATGCTCGGACGTAAATCAAGCACTACAAATGTCTACTTAAATTTTTTTTTGTATAATTTGTACTTGCTCTTCGTAATACTTTAAAAATAAATTTGAGAAGGGGAGTTCGCTTACCAAGGATTCTGTACTACTATTCTTTCTGAAAGTTTTGATTAAATAATATTAATAACAACAAGATATCTAACCATCTAACTAAGAACAATAACAATGGCAGGAGAAATGTTTACTTTTGTGAAAGGAGGTGGTGCAGCGTGGTGGCTCCCAAACACAGTGTTAGCACACACAGCAAAAATGGAAATATTTTGTACAAAATTATAAGTGCGCTGTAGTTTTTTTGCTTTAGTATTACTATTCCACTATATGAACTTTACAAAATAGAGGGACGTAGATTGTGTCTTGAGCAAAATCTTCGATGGTATATTAAAAACTAAATATCATAGAATACAATTACAGTATTTCGATAGCTTTATAGACTATAGTATTATTCAACGTATTACTGTATTCACATTATATATTATTATGGTATTATTCAGACGATAGTATTATTCAATATTTATTTTACTTTCACTAAACTTTGGCCTTCAAAAATTGATGGTAAAATATTTTAAAATTCTGATTTTTTGGAATGTGTGTAGGTATCATGTTTTAAAACTATGCTACCTTAATCCGCTACGGGGAACATTGACTGTGATATACTCTTACTGGCAGATAGTCGGATAGATAGATAAACGATTGATTCAACGAGGGTTCAGTTATTTCTTATATGATAAGAAACAAAAACAATTTTAAATGCTTTTTGGTGAATATTTGTCTGCAAACATTTAGATTGGTAACCAGTTATTTTTATTTAAAAATCCAATTAATACAAGGCGAGCTATAGGTTATTATTAAAACGAAATATGCAATGTTAGTTTTTTTATAGATTTTGGAAATGTTTTTTTTTGTTTTAATTTTGGTAATAAGGTTAAATATTTGTTTCTGTTTAAAATGATAACTAAAATATAGTCATATATAATATTGAGTTAATATTGAGTTGTCAGCATCAATTGTTAAGTGTATAAATTGTCATGCGTTTTCTATCAATAATTGCAAATGGGGGTAATTTTGATTGATGTTTAGGGTTCATGTTATTTTACATTTATACCTATATTTTCATATTATGTATAGAGAATATTATTTTTTTTATTTCAACATTGTTTGTTATTTACCTGTTTTCCTACTAGTTTAAGTACTTTTAATAATAAATTATATCAAAGAGTTGAACGATTAAGTTATTATGAATATATTCTCTTTCCTAATTATGACGACTAAACGGATATAATCCCACAATAAGTTATTGTGTAGACGTGGTTCAGTAGCTGCAATATTAACTGAGGCTACTTTAATAAACCCCAACATGTGTAATTTAGAAAAGTCGAATCAAATAATTGTATAAACAGAAAAGCAATGAATTTCAATTTACTGTCGGCAAGAAGGGTTAAAGGTGAGGGCAGATGAGACAGAGTAGTAAATAACTCAGGCGTATATGCTTAACCTTTGATAACTGTCACCTTAAATCGTTGCTTACTTCTTGGTTTGGTTGGGAAGGGGGGATCATAATTGCCTACGTATGATTACAATTTTGTAATAGAGAAAGTTGTGTGTATTAGGTATATTTATGATTTTCCATCCAAATCTGAGCACTCAAAATATACCTATCGTAAGGCAGAATATATAAAGGTATACTGCTAATTTTAATCATTTCTAATTATTTTGAACTTTACATTTGAACTTAATTGAATTAGATTTAAAAACATGTTATTTTTTTTAAATTTCGAGAAACCCAATTCCATTCATAAGGTAGAAAAGAAACTAAATTGTGTCACGTTAAATAATGTTTTTTTACATTTTAGTATTAAACAATGTTACATATAATTAATATTTCTGAGAAAGCAAAATAGCCGAGAGGATAAAGGCGCTAACCCAGTCTGTTCTAGTACAATCCTCAAACACAACCTAATTACTGGAAGTTGTTTACCTTCGCTATACTCTACTCCCTCGCTGTCATTAGTAGAGTGATATAAAGTAAAAGAAGAACAAAAATCATAATTTGCAAAATATAATCATTGAAATACATCAATGTTGTTTAAAATATCAACATAATATAAAATAATTATTTTAAATTTTGATTTCAATTATCTCTTAAATTATTGAAATAAGGTGACAATATTAAAAGGGTTGGGGTTGTTTCTTTAATATTAAAAACAATACCTTTGATTTAACATATAATACTGGAAAGCAATTAGTAAAACTTGCCTCGTAATTTATTTCATAAAAAGTATTATGCTTAAAAACTGGTACCATAGAAACAACAAGAACATTTATTTTAAACATTTCTAGCGATGTTACTTCTGAACAATATGAACACGAAGTTAATTTTAAAAGAGAATTTAATTCATGCCTAAGACAGTTTTTGCCTACCCGCTATATTTGTGTTATTAGTTCATTATAAGCCTACATAAGTTGATAAAGTAGCTATAATGCAGGCCATGTGAAAGGTAAATGTGAAACATTTAAAATAGAATAATTACTGACAAGCTACATTTAACTGATTTACAGCATCTAAAATTTAATTTGAATAAAAGTTTGACTAGTTTCTAATTGAGTCAAATTAAATTAAATTAACGAACAGTAAACTTTACTATTTACAGAAGTGAAAGAACTCATTTTATGAAGTATAGTTTAAACGAACTCGGTAATTATTGCTCGTGATTACTCGTATTTCAAAAAAATTATACATAATAATAATATACCCACAATAACTGAATATTATGTCAAAACTAGTAATAAAATATTTTCCATTCATAGTTTAAAGCATAGAGAAAACTGTTAATTTATTCAAAGATGTATGTATGTGTTTATAATGACAACACATACAATGTGTCAATGACGTTTTAAGTTGCTTGACTGGAACCATAATTGGCACATCTAAAAGCTTTCAGCAAACTACAATCGCGTCTCTTTCCATAATAATACCTAGCCGTCGAAGTATTTTATGGTTTTTATTGTAAGCAGAATGAAAAGTGTAGTTTATTTATTTTGTTTACGTCATTATTTAAAAGCGTCGTTCAAGTCTCTCTTGATCCGTGGCTTATGGATCTTTATATCCAACTTCGGATATAAAATTTACCAGAAAAGAGGGAGTTTGATTAGTGCGATAAAGTTTATGTTCTTTCGGCCGTTCCTTATGTTTTACCAACTGTTGATTAATAATGTTTAATAATAATTGGACCACGCAGCTGAACCGCTGACGTGAGTTGAGCGAATTTCCAAAATTAAATTTATATATGTTTTTGGGTTTCAAACAACTATTTGGGAAATTGATCACGCAGCTGCTGCCAGCATGTACCAAATATATTGTCATCGATCACCAAGATAAAAGCCGTGGATTTATTCTGGTGTTTTTACGGTATTTTACGTTTTGATTGTTTTTGGGAGAACCAAATAATATAACGGCGCGTAAAAAAACACAATGTGCAGAATTTTTTCATATGTCTATTTTTTTAAAGAAAACTTCAAAAAAGTTTATTTCTAGTACGAAAAATCTCAAAACATTGTTACATCCGGTCAAAAAATTGGTCTACTTTCGGTCAATTTTTTTTGACTAACGAACTCGTCAAGTGACTTAGAAAACCAACCTGTTGGAACGGCCAATCGACCGATCCAATTGGGGTTAATTAATTACATT
>JAGFPH010000758.1:172378-183284 GCA_018207615.1 Philaenus spumarius | reverse complement strand
CTGTGTGTCTGTGTGTCTGTGTGTCTGTGTGTCTGTGTGTCTGTGTGGATGTTATCAGACCTAGAGCCTAAACCAGTCGTCCGATTTTGATGAAATTTGGTATGGAGGTATTAATCCACGGTATCTCCAGGCGTTTTTTTCATTTTTGTGAATTTTTTATTTTTAAGGGTAATTTTCCCATAAAAACCCTTAAAATAACGGAAAAATCAACTTTTCTCAAAAACGGCTCTAACGATTTTGATTAAAATTTTATAGTTTATTAGGGACCTAAAGTACTATAAACTGTAAAATTTTAATCAAAATCGTTCGAGCCGTTTTTGAGAAAAGTTGATTTTTCCATTATTTTATGGATTTTTATGGGAAAATGACTGTTAAAAATAAAAAAATCACAATAAATTGGTAATAGTATTTTTTTATTAAGTTTCTATAATGAGGGAGAAAGTATGTGTCAGTTTCCTGATACCGTTTATTTTATTTGAAAACTCGTTTATTTAGGTATTATTATTATTATTACAAAAGTAGTCTGAAAGCATATTCGTTTGAATCAATAAACAGCACATTTTTGAAATTAATAACTCTCTTAAACTATTTTATAGCAATATAGCCATATAAATGTTTTTAAATGAAACTATCTCGTCTTCACAAGAATTTCTCCAGTTTACGACTTTATTAGCTGAGTACAATATTTACATCACACTTTCCGTTACAGGTGAGCGGATCTCGTGAGAAAGTCGCACAAAACTGACTAGACCAGATTGCCCCACTTGGTATTGTCTTTGATAGTTATTATATATTTAATATATGATAATATATGCCTTGTGTTGCAATGAGAACAAACAATAACGCCTTCCATTCCTTGAACTAAAGGTTTGTAAGTGGTCAAAGAAAATTACTTTCTTTAAGTATAGGTAAAAAAACCCAAAGACAGAGTATTTGTATGGTGATAAAATGATAGTTAAAAATGTTAACATACTACTAATTTGAGATTTTAAGAAATCATATTTATTTCGTTTAGTCTAATATTATTGATTTCCTTATTAATATTATTTATTAATCGTATTATTATATATATTTATACGTATACGGGTGTAATATACCAGTGTTGTAAGTATAATGAGAAAAATAATCAGTTTAGGCATTTGGTTTTAACTGAAACCCCACTACGTTCCACTTAAAGAAAATACTTTCAAACAACCTCAGTGCCCCAAAAGGCATATTTTAGTGGTTGAAGGTGGCTTTGGAAGGGATTTCAAACATAAAGATAGGTCATGTGTTGCATATTTTCAAAAGTATTTTAAAAGTACACATTTTGAAAAAGTAATTAAAATAAATAATACGGTACTTTATATTTTGGCTTACTTTTACTTTCTCCATCCTATACGTAGTATATGGAGAAAGTATTGTTTTCGTAAAAATGTTCGAATTTGAATTTTCAGTTGAATTATCTGTTTTGGTGCTCCCAGAACCCCAAAAAATTGTTTAGTGCAATTATCTGTGTCGGTGCTCCCTGAACCCAAAAATATTTTTAGTGGAATTATTTGTTTTGGTGCTCCCTGAACCCAAAAAAGTGTTTTTAACGTGGTGTCTGTCTGTCAGTGTGTCAGTATGTATACAAGACCAGAGAGGACACTATTGGTCCGATTTTCATGAAATTTGGTATGTAGGTAGGCTACTAAACCCTAATATCTCCAGGCGTTTTTTTCATTTTTGGAATTTTTAATTTTTAAGGGTAATTTACCCCTAAAAACCCATAAAAAACGACAAAAATGCAAATTTCTCAAAAACGGCTCTAACGATTTTGATCAAATTTTCAGTATTTATAGTGCTTAAGATGCCAAACAAAATGACACCACCCGCTTTTATCAAAACTTCGGCGTTTTATAATTATGGGGAAATGTTAAAAAATAAACAAGTTTATGTTGTCAATCTAGCATCTCGGCGACGGCCGCACGGGGTAGCACATCGGTAGGGAGCACGGCCAGTAATTCAAAGGTCGCGTGATCAAATCCCGCCTGGGACAATAATTTTTTTATACGATTGACGTAGGTAGAATATTATTTTTTTGTTTTGTTCTAAAAAGTAATAAATAAAATGATTAAAAACAATATTATTTTGACTACAGTAAGTTGGGAGAAAGTTTGTGTCAGTTAACTGATACCGTTTATTTTAGATGTGTTTTGGTTTTAAATATTGATGAAATTAACTATTTATTGATCATATTTTTTATTTTTGAAAAATTTAATATTTAATTTAAATTCATTCATTTTCCCTTGCTCTTCCATTTATTTTTAAACAAAAAAGTGTTAAACAAATTTGAATTTCGCCACCATTGTGTAACGGTTGAAAATATGACCAAATTTGAAATTTAACACCCTCAGCTTTGAGTTCTCTGATTTTATATACTACTTGACCTACATTACTATTTAAACTTTTAGATTGTTTTTTCATTTCCCTGAAATTCTACATTTTTCAAAACTGTAACAGTTTCAATGTTGTAAAACTTGATAACTAGTGCCCAAAATGAATAATGTTTGAAAGGGTGTATCATTAGCAATATTTAGTTAAATTTGAATCTGCGAATAAAATATTACTTCCGCAATAGAAATACAAATACAAAAACCATAATTTTGTACATTTAGAGCCGCCATGTTAAAACGGGACCAAGTAGGCCTAAGTCGAGCTATGTTTACATCACCTTTTCCTAATTTACCAATGATTAAACTACTTAAATAGTGTATATAATTAAAAAGGCATATTAAACTACATACAATTCTATGAGGTAGAGAAATATTTTTTCAATTTTCCAAATATGTATGTTGGAAGTGCCTTAAATAAATTAATTGTTTGTTCAATATCCCTTCATTTCTACGTTTAGGATTACTTAAAGAACTTATTTTTACTTTCTCCCTCTATACCATAGTATATTATGGAGAAAGTATTGTATTCTTCAAAATTTTCGAGTTTGAGTTTTTGGTGGAAATATCCGTTTTGGGTCCCCTGAACCTAAAAAAGTGGTTTTCGGAGTGACGTCTGTATGTGTGTGTCTGTATGTGTGTCTGTCTGTGTGGATGTTATCAGACTTAGAGCCTAAACCAGTCGTCCGATTTTGATGAAATTTGGTATAGAGGTACTAATCCACGGTATCTCCAGGCGTTTTTTCATTTTTGTGAATTTTTTATTTTTAAGGGTAATTTTCCCATAAAAACCCTTAAAATAACGGAAAAACCAACTTTTCTCAAAAACGGCTCTAACGATTTGGATTAAAATTTTATAGTTTATTAGGGACCTAAAGTACTATAAACTGTAAAATTTTAATCAAAATCGTTCTAGCCGTTTTTGAGAAAAGTTGGTTTTCCATTATTTTATGGATTTTTATGGGAAAACAACTTTAATACAAAATCACCTCTCCTACCCCACCCTACAAGTCACCGTGAATCTGTTTAATAATCTAAATATGTTTGTGAGAAAGTATGTGCCAGTTCCTGATACCGTTTATTTTAAATTCATCACAAAAGCAGCTTTGACTCTGCAGCAGATAATTTGAAACCATAACGATTACGTTCTACGGAATACTAAAAATTAACAAATAAATTATCAGCATTGTATTGTAAAATATAATATTTCATAAAAATATTAAAAGTAAACTTTGAAATTTCGAGTAAATTAATCAATTCGCCTCGGGCAAAATAACTTTAAAGTAATGAAACTTTGTAAAACTTAAAATTTTAACATCAATATTCAAATTGTATCTTTGAACTATTTCTAAATTCTAAATAAGAGATAACCACATTTAGTAGTTATGATGCTATTACATAATGAAACTTCTGCTTTCTAGTTACTGACTTAACAGCAAACCTTGAACTTCTATTTTGAAAGTAAAATTAAACGTTCAATACAATATGCACGGATGTAATGAAACTGTAACTAATACAATATCGTTTATATTGAATAAGTTGGCATTGACCTAAAACTAAACATTTCATAATAATAACTGAATCCTCCTTTCTTCACTAGGAGCGGTAGGAAAAGCACCTATGCCTGTGCTTTTAGACGTAAAATGACACATTTAAGAATGAATGCTTTGGAATGGTTCAATTATATTTCACAATTGGCTTATAAAGAGTAAGTTTTGTTGAAGTATTGGTTCTATTAGGTAATATTTAAAAATCAAATTAACAAAAATAAACAGTTTGAAAAGTACTTTTTCTATTTTTTAAAGCACATAGTTTTCTGTTCATAATCCACAGGCTACCCTTTAATTTGAAGTAATTTAAACAATCCAACTAAAACAGTTTTAAATATATGAAGTATTTATACATTGACTGAATGATGGAACAAACTCTAATGAATTGTACTAACATATTTGGTTAACTTACCAACCAATATGATAGTATATGCCTGCATTAATAAAAACTAATATTAGTTATTTTAAGAATAGAGGAAATTTTATGCAATATTAATGGATAATCCCAATAATATTTTAATTGCACAGAGTACATGAAACGGGAAAATTTTCCCCAAAAGCGTTATCTCGAATAGTAAAAACAACTTATTATTGAAGCTACCACAACTATTACAATTTATAAGCTAAATATTAAATTGTATAAGAAGAGTTCCTTTTTTATGAGCTGAATATATATTTATTAATGATGTGTAGGTGGGATATGTTACTTTTAGGGCAATATTTGTTCCTGGAATTGTGTATACGTTTATATGTTTATGATAGATACCACTCTTTACACTAGTACTTGTAGTTAGACTATCAAGGAAAGAAAATCATCATAAAATGAGTGTCGTAAAGATAAAGGACGCAATAGGCTTCTTCGGTAACGAACACATTATTATGGCGTCATAGAAGAAGAAAAATAAGAAAAAGTGTTTAAAATTTAGTTTACAGAAAAATTATTTAAGTTTAATTACTACGTAAAACAAATACACATTATTTTATTTCTTTTATTTTTAATAGAATACGTCTTATTTATTCCTCCTCCTGCAAGAAGTATGTACTTTAGATAATTTTAAATTCCACACAAATGTGATATTGCATTTTTAACTATTACAAATACAATCTGCGTTATTAATTTTAAATAGAATTTTGAAGTTGTAATGAGATTACAATTACTACATTCCTCGTAACAGAAGGAAATAAACCATACCAAATCACAGAAAACATAATAAATAAATGTTATTACATAAATGTAATATTACTTACTATTCCATGTCACGACAGTTTCACACAGATCCGCACATCTCATAGTAAATCATTTGTGATTTTACCGATACAAGGTCTTCGCTTACAGCGTTGAAGCGAATCTTCTATTGTTTCATTCCAAAAAAGGTTACCGTAGCTTAAGATCGTGCAAGCCCGGAGGAACATGGCTTATGCTCTGGTATGTCCTTATGTCCTTGATTCGATTCTTTAGGCTCTGCTAGGCCTTTCTCTTGCTAACAATGGATGCCTGTATTTAGCGCATCACGCCGAAACGCATTTTGCAATTTTTGTAAACTGCTTGTCTCGGTAATAATTTAAAAATAATAACTTTTCCGTTCTCAAGGTTCAGTGTTAAAACTTTTTGGAAGGAAGCAAAATAATTACATTTACAAAGAAGGGGAATGATAGTATGTATTATTTTTCAACAGATTGCGACAGGTTCTTGCATTCTCTTTTGTAAAAAGTTACAGGTTAATTACTTTAAAAGCACATCATTTGTGGAAAGTAATTACATTTTTTCTCCATTTAATAATGATTAAATATTATTAACGTTTTCCTAAGTATGTGTGTCTGTATAATTCAACTGATGCGCATATTATAACAAAACACGGGGTTTAGGTGTACCTACCGTGCTAGGCATAACTTAACGTGTTGCTATGAATTGGTATGGAAATAGTATGAAATCCTACTATTGTAATATAGTCTCAATTAAACTTAGGGGAGTCACGAGTTTGAATAAAGTCGACTCTCGGGAAACTATACAATCCGACGATGGAGCAACAGAGCTGTAAGACAATTAATACATTATTCTGTGCCTTATTGAGTTGGAATGAACAACGAGGTAAGGGAGTTAAGTTCCCACGGGTAGTTTCCCTTGTGTTGTCTACGTAGGAGTCATACTACTATAGTAAGGTTTGGCTCGTGTTAGTACTAGATACCGAACATTTACTTATAAAACACAGTAATCACAGCTTTGTATATTCTTAATATATCAGAAAGGTTATGGTGTCAGACGATGCAGTTTTGTATATATATAGTATTTAAATGAGTAGGGGAACAGTGTATGAAAAGAATTTAAAAAAAAAATAAATTTTATAAGTCATTGGTTGTCACAAATTTTATCATGCCATCAGATTAGGATATCTGGGACTTCTAGATTTTTTGAGATACGAACGGTGGTTACTGGAGAAAATCAGTTACGCCTTACTAGCATAAACAAACTTTCGAGCATTTTCGTCGTGAGAAAGGGTGGTCCCATTAGAATGGGATGTAAGCATTGTGTGGGCTAAAAAGTTAAATAAGTAAAGTTATATACAAACCCTAAAACCCATTGAACAAAAACTTAAACACTGCAAGAATAACAATTATAAACTCAATTTTCTCGAATAAACTGATATTTTTAAATACTACTTTGCGTTGTTGTCTTCGCGAATAAATGGAGTTGTGAAGGACATTACTCGATATACTGTATTTGGAAGAGCTAAAGTATTGGGCCGTGAGGTATCAAGTGTTAATGCTGTTATGATAATTATTCTTTTAAGGAAATAATAATAATAATAAGTCAGAAGCAAAACAAGCAACTACTAACACATGATCTCAAGCCATATTTCATATTTCTGGATAGTTTTAAATTCGCATTTTGATATTAAGAAGTGTTAAAAATTTGTAAATAAATGGATATAAATATGTTGTATGTCTCAACAAACCTTGTTTGTTTTTTGTTTTTGAATGCAAATACATTCTTGAAACATGAAAGGTATTTATAACTATTTATTTATAAATAAAGCAATCCGATAGGATGTAATGAATTCTATTAACAATTTGGTAATTATTATTCAATAACAATACATTTTATTGATCAAAACGTTTTACATGTACCATGCTCAAATTACAAACCCAATTAGAGGATAAGCATTGATATTACTACCCAACCAAATGAATGTTTCGATTAGCACGACTGTAATGTGTTCCTAGGTTATAAGGAAGATCCTTCTCCCACCAGACGTCTATGGTTTGTACCACACCCCTCGCCCACACTTGGCCTTGTGTTATCGAGCATACTGCTCAGCTTCACCTGAACTATTTCTTTCGTTCTATCTTTATAAAGATTGTATTTTACCTTTTACTACACAATGTAACAATGTACAAATGTAGTTATAAGTCTTATTTTGTACATTTAGTTCAGCTGAAAGCATAACAATAAACAGCATTGACTTTTGGCTCATCATTTTGTATGAAAAGTAGACTAATAAGTATAGGGAAGTAGCATAGAGAACCAGAAAAGCAAAAGCGGTATTGAAGGTTCCAACATTAGCAAGCTAAGAAACGAGCTTACTTGATATCAGTATAAGATGAACCTCCAGTTTAGATTACAGCATAGTCAGGGTAATGACCACGCGTATTGAAGCACTATCCTCTCTTGTGTTCACGACTGAATGAGCATTACCTTCCATCTGACAGGTATAATGAAGACGTGGCACAGTTTCTTCAAGCTCTTGATCCAAAGACATATGTTGCAATTAATAAGTTCTAAATGCATCAGATTGTGCCCACACCATATCTCAGATCGTGATTGTATACGGGACCTTTGCTTCACATAATCCTTTCACCCACGTGTAATGGAGGTTGTTGCTCAAGACGATCCGATTGTTTTAAAGATACATATGAAGATCTACCCCCTTACTCCTATAAACTAAGAACTAAGCTGAAACCTTTATCATTTGGTTCCAGAAACGATGTTTAAATAATTATACGGATTTCCGTCGAACAAGTACCAACAGAATTTATTCAGTTACTTTCTATTTTTGTGTGAGTCTTTTGATTTTTTAAGTTACAATATTAACAGAGTATAATTTCAGGAATACAATTAGCATACAATCTAAAATACTTAAAGCAAAGCTGAACTGAACTCTAAACTGAAAAACAAGCTTAATCGATAATTTAGTTGACCGAAATTCTCAGGTAAAGCTGAATTTTTGCAGTTGAAACCAAAAATTCATATTTAGTTCAGTTCTCAGTTGGAAGGCAAGCCCATCTTTAACTCTCATGTTTAATTGAGCCCAGTTCTGTACATTTTAGAGTTCATTTTTCGAACAATGGCATAACCGCACCATATAGGCTTTTTTCCTGGGAGCTTTCTGAACACAATGCAGAAAACCGCAGCTCGATATCTGCTGGCTCTAAACCTTTCTTTATTTCGGTCGATTTTGATCTAAATGCCCTGGACTATATTAGAGTCATTATTGTTTTCTTGTGTGAATAATGAAATTAAATGCTGTGCTAGAGTTTAAGTGAATTTACAACCTTTAATTCATTTTTATGAAATATGTGAGCGACTCTAATTTTGACGGAAGACAGAAAATTTTGATAGAACGGAAAGTTTTGTAAACCAGGTGTAATGTGATCACACTTTAACATATGCACCTAAGGTAGAAGAAAAACTTAACAGTTTTCAGTGTTAGCAACCGTCACAAAATTCATAGATTGTCACAATTTGCCATAATTATATTTGCGGATGAAAAATCAAAATATACACTGTCAATTGGTCAAAATATTGTAAAATATTTTGAATATAATAATTGTTTATAATAATTGATGTTTACATACTTAGGGCTTCTATAATAAGGGCTTCTAATCTTGTTTACAAATAAATGTAAAATTACTTGGAATAGTAAATTGAATAACGAAGAGGGATAATGTTTCTTGTGGATGAACACAATTGAAAAAAGAGATAAAGTGTATGAGTGGGAGAGAGAAATACCTCGCCAAATGAAACCTTTTTTGGAGTTATCCAATAGAAAGGCTTATTGCAAATGTTCAAAGCAATGGATAAATGTTTAAACGAAACCCATTTTTATAATAGGTTGGAACAAGAGAGGAACAGATTTTTGAATATATATAGTTCATCAAGTCCGTCTCATTTTAATAATACTTTACTGCATCTTTGAATAGGATAGTTTCAGGACTATATTTTATATCATGAGATCATAATACCCTAAAATCTATCGACATAAATTTCAGAGCTTAGTTCGTCTGTGGAAGTTTATCATAAGGCTCGGAGATGTCGATTGTGACATGGTTCACTTTGTCGCACATAATAAAAAACACGTATTTTATTTTACACCTCACATTTCTATTATTCCCAGTAAGAAATAGTAATCGATATTCCCTTGGGAATTTAACCTTATTCAGTTGTTATCCCAGTGACAGGGATTGGGTTAGTAATGTTGAAAATTTTATAGGACAGATATTTTTATACATATTTTCTGGTTACATTTTTTCTTTTGCCCGACTCTCTAGCCACTAAGATTTTCACGTAAATAATAAGAAAATCGTGATCTAAGACAAAATTACTACCTTCGTTACACCACGGCGTCTGGAGTACAAATAAGGAATTTCATAAAATCAGTAAGCTGCGTGGTTTGACGACAGAACATGTCGAGGTTAGGTTATGTGGGTGACTCGCACTGTTGTGAAAGTTAGAACCGAGATAATCATCTGAAGTTAAAAGTATCACGACATCACTATAACGATACGAATATACGCTAACAAATAGGACTCTCTCACACGATCTTCTGGCTGACTCATCTGGTTAAGGGGAAATACTTTCTTATAGCATTCATGCTTCCAATTAATTGTAGACTTCATTGATTTTATAAAATGACCCGAGTTGCGTCGAGTTGAAGACAAAGTTTGCGGATTGAGAATAATTTAATATGCTACAACTTTGCGATAGATAAGGCCTTATCGTATAATATTATGTGTTTAATAAAAATAAATATTAATAATATTATATAAATATTATGTTAGTTATAATATTATTTTCGTGGGTTATTATTTTTTTAAATAATATTGCCACTATTGTAAGAGTTATATTATTATTTATTTATACTATTGTAATAGTTTTTGTTGTAAGGATAATTTTTCTAATATAAAGTTAAGGTTACAAAATGATATTCCAAACTATTCAAACCAATTATTACTAGTTCTACTTGCTGTTCTTGCAATGGTACCAGTCTTCAGAGATACCAGTCTTAGTGACTCACGAGGGTCAATAAATTAGTGTTACTAATAACCTAAGTCTTCTTTGGTATATCAAGTACTATTATACCTAAATTACTACTATCGAAAGTACTCAAATACATTGAATAGTTTAAATTCCATGTTATCAGTATCCGAGTCACTTCAATAAATAAATAACTGTAATAATAGTTACCTATATTACATTTGAATTTGTCCGTCTTGTGATTTCCTGTTTATGACGCGTTTCGGGGCCGTGGTTCCATCATCAGAAGGAAATTTGATCACTCCGTTGGAGGTCGTTAATCATCACAAAAACACAAACACATACAACTTACACTATACACGCACTTGTACAAAAACATTTACGGTCCTCATTCGCGAAGGTTAGATTAACAGCGCTTCGTTGTCTACGAGTGTGTATTGTCAGTTGTATGTGTTTATGGTTTTGTAATGATTAACGACCTCCAACGGAGTGATCAAATTTCCTTCTGATAATGGGACCACGGCCCCGAAACGCGTCATAAACAGGAAACAAACGAAGTCACAAGACAAACAAATTCAAATGTAATATAGGTAACTATTATTTACAGTTATTTATACATTGAATAGGTTGTCAGTAGTACGTTGTTGTAGACGTAGATACAAGCTACAGCGTTGTTTCTCAGAGCAGCT
>JAGFPH010000758.1:154080-172368 GCA_018207615.1 Philaenus spumarius | reverse complement strand
TGTTGTAGACGTAGATACAAGCTACAGCGTTGTTTCTCAGAGCAGCTTCATCAGGCTAAGCACTAACACAAACACACAATTAAATAATGTCACTAGAAATTTCGGAATTGAAAAATTTCGATTTAAATGTTTTGACCAGAATCAAGTTATCATCATTATTTTTCGTAACTTGTAATTTTAACTGTACACAATTTATTTTGTGTTACACTCTAGACCACTCAAAAGTTAAACACTTCTTATAACTGGAGTATAATTAAATGTGTGCAGTTGAAAGTTCCCAAAATGGGGAAATCAATTACCAATGAGTAATTTCAGTTGAACAGACTAATGAAGTATTTAGTTGGCATTTGCCGATTGTTATTTAACTGTGTGCATAATATAGAAACCAGTTTTATATATGAGCTTCTGAATCTTGGGCCAAAGGTCAGCAGCAACTAATTTTAAAGCTGTGTTTATCACTATTACGTGAAAGCTGTACTCAGACTAGCCCACCATTAAATATCTCATTTGAAATAACTATGTTGGTTTTACGTTTTGGAATGTGAATTAACAAGTTAGTATAATTTGGAGTTACTGGGTGTTTAGTAAACATATTTATACATCTGTCCAAACTGTTAGCTGATCTTCTAGTAATTGTTTGAAAATATGTTGATACTGTTATAGTGTGGTTACCCTCTTAATGTTTTATGGGTCAACAACATTTATTTGCTGTTGTATTTGATCGTGAAATTTCCTGTATAGAGTCTTATTACTTTCGTTAAACGCTTTGTAGCCGAAATCGTTTCATGGGTTTTATATGAAGTGCTTGATTGGTGAGTTAGAAATATTAAACTGCCTTCGAACACAACTTATGTATATAAAATCACAACATGAATTAAAAAAGAATACCACGATAGCACAATGTGAAATGATAAATCTTTAATATCACCTGTAAAAAGGATGTAAAACATCTCTCTTATTGGACCTTTGGTATAATAATAGTTGTGTGTTCAACTCTAAGTATTTAAAACTTCCACTACAACTACTAAATTTATGATTCAACAGTACATGTCAGCACAATTTAATACTTAGAATTTTTGTAAAGGTTCTACAAAAGAAAAAATATGCTTGTAAAATTGTTTACGAAATTTAAATGAAATCATGATATCATGTATTTTTAATCCGTCAATCTGGAGCTCATTTAAAATAGCAGTCAAACGTTAATTTAATTATTCACACAAGAAAATAATAATGGCTCTAATAATGAAGCTACCATTAATATTCGCAATAGCTTAAAAATAATTCTAAAACAATTTCATTAAAACTCTCTTCATTACAGACATATATGCATAGCAATGATAACATCTCATTTTAAACAAACTGTAGATAAGAAGGATGACTATGTTTGCAGTCAAGGTGTTACTTTAATTTTATTCAAAAGGCAAGAAACACCTATTAATATGCAAGTAACATAGTTGTAAAACGAGTGCTTGCAAAATGAAATTACACATGCGCAGAGACGAGATGAGACAAGAGCACACGTGTTTAGCTTCAGTGCATTTCATTTCTATTGCAGAACAACAATGGGTATTGTTAAATAAATAATTTAACTTTCTCCGTCGCTAAATTGATTTCTAACCTACAATTGGTTGCAACTGACGCAAGTTAGGCTACATGTTCAATAATGTTGAACATTATTCGCAAAGTCTTCTTATTAAATTCCCGACATGTAATTTCATCCAACTTGTTTTAATTTATGATAATGCGTGTTCATGTGTCCCTTGATGTAGAACATTCTCATGTTACTTGTAATGAAATATTTTCAATTTAGTTTTGGCAAAGACATTTAGTTATAATATAGAAATGCGATATTTGATAAATCTGAATTTCTTCGTTTGAAAGCACTTTATAATATTTTACAGTTAACTACAATAAGTAAAATTACGTAAATTGGTTTGTGTTTTAAACTGGAGTATTTACTGGCAATACTATTTCAATCGTTATGTGTATGTAAATCATTTTCTGTTTCATGTACTGTTATATTGTGTGCATTAATGATCACCAGCAGGAAAAGTATGAAAATAATAATAAATAAACATAATTATTTTATTTTGGTACTTGTTCTTAATGTATTTTGGGATAACAAGATAATACTTGTTAAATGGGTCAATTAATTAAATGTTTAATTAAATGGGACGCTAAAGATAAACATTAAAAATATTTTGACATTTTTACATGTCTTAAAAACTTTGTAGACTGCTCAGTTAAAAATACTAAAGAATCTTACTTTATTTTAAATTACTTCTAAAATTGAGTAAAACTAAGAGTGCGTTCAACTAAATATAAAAAAACTTAATAATTTGTAACTTGTACATTCATTCTAGTTTCTTTGAAAGAAGTTTCCACATCGTAAATAAAAGAACGCAAATTGACACCATCTCTTAAATTCTTACGAATTATATAACTTTAAACAAAATATTTTAAATAGATTTTGTCATATGTTTATGAAAAAAATGTATATATAAAAACAGTAAAAAATCAAGCAAATTTGCTCAATCAAACAATTTTTGAAAATGAGTACAAGTTTTGAAAATCTGTTAGCTGATGAAAAGCGTATTGAATATTTTAGGAATCCCTCTATAAACTATATTTTAATAAATTAGGGTCGAATGAAAGATTAATTAAACACATTTTCAAAAACGTGTGTTAAGTTAAGCTCTTACAAAGTGCAACCATGTGGCCTATAAATAATAATAAAAAAGTTTTCCATTTTGTAGTTTCTCTGAAGTGATTCTACTAATGTGGGTGTACCATGTTTTGGCACTAGAAAAATGTTTTACACAAACGTGTTTTGTAATTTTCGATTAATCATTTAAATGACGAAGGCTCAAATATTAAAAGTGAAGTTTAAAAGTCAGACATTGGAATCACAAAATATAAGGTCAAATTTCACACTTTACTCTTCCCAAAAGTATTCCTTCAAATAATCTGAATTGAACCTGAAAGTAATCTACATTTTAACATTATTTATTGTAGAAATGCACAAAGAAGGCACATTGAACGATATGCTAACTAATTTTGATTCATTTTAGATTTCTTGTGCGTTTCAGTAAAAAAACGACCAGGACGAAAGAGTTCCAAACAACTATCTGCAGTTTTATGAAAGTTTCAATACATTTTGATGATAAACGTTTTTATTTTGCGGAAATTGTTAGTAAAAGTCTAAACTATAATTCGTAGATGACAAAAATGGTAAATAACAAATTTTCTTACAGTAATTTGCTTTAAAAAGAGGGAAAACGTGATTTTCAGTTGAACTACTATACAACAGGAAAACATCGGCAAAACTTTTATTTTATTATCTACTGATTATACATTGAAGTTTTCTGTAAAATTAAATGTTGAGTGTACAAGGTGAACATCCAAACTAAAAACGCCATTATTAAAAACGTGCGTGCATGCAAGTGATATTCTAGACGGGTTTCAGGGTCTTTGCGGCCAGCCTTCTTAATATTGATTCCGCTCAATCAGGTCAATACATTTCTGGAGTGATATTGCACATACTTTTAAGTAACGGAGATTCTGAATAAGGTCGGATGAGACCTTTTTTGACAATTGAGTTCAGTCTATAATTTTCAAACGTTTGTGGTAGTCAAATTTATGAGGTGTACAAATGTTAAAACAGTTTCAGTAAAGTTAAAATCGAACAATTGTGTCTCAAAATACAGGAGGATAAAGTTCACCAATTCCTAAAATCACATAAATTGGAAATGCGCTATTTAACTTAACACAACTCTTGGGAATAGCTATATTGATATTATTCCGTACCTGTACCTAACATCAATGCAGAACATAAACCTTATGTAACTTATTTCAGTTATTATACACCTTTATATTTAATCAATATTGTAACAAGGTAAAGAGCAAAATACATTAGTTACTTTTTATTTGTATTTCTTCAGTTAAACGTGTGCGTCTATAACATAACTACATAGAGATTAGTTGTAGTATTCTTACTCCATCTTGTGACTTATTTTTAACCTGATGTTACACGTTTCGGAACAATCGTTCCATCTTCCCATTGAGTTCGTTTTGTAGAGGTCATTAAAACATTAAACAAACATAAGCGTTTCAACACGAACAAAAAGGCTATAACATTTAAGTATTCACAAAATTGTGTATGCCATGCGACATGTATTCCAAAAAGCTTAACACAAATTTATAATTAAGTCAAATGATTGACTAAGTTCACTAAAACCTATCTTAAAACTGTGTCTTTGATTTTAATATTGGAACATCAGTTTTAATCTAAACACAAAGTCTTCCTTTTTTGTCTTTCGTTAAGGCGAAACGCAGTAGTGTGGAATTCGTTGGTTTAAATAGTCTAGCTGTGTTTAAGCCTAATTATTCGTACTGATTTTCAAGATTAACAGTGAAATTAATAATACAATAAACACTAGATGGTTAATCTTATGTCAGTTTAACTACACTTTGCATATGTACAATAGAAACTGTCGACATTGTATATATTTTAGAAGCTTAGAAAAAAACTGAGGCCTACAGAAAACGTAGAACCAACTTATGTATTTTATGTGATAACGAAAACCTTCATGAAATTATTCTATATCGGTTTCCAAACAGCAAGAAAGGTGACAAGATATTTGGTTAACGCAAGTAGCAAACATATGGTGCAAAGGGTTCTACTGTACTGTAGGATTCTACTGTTTTAATATTTAATATCAATAGCTATTTATTTGTAATTGAATTAAATTAATAAGTAAAATAGTGAATAAGAGAAATAGTGAAAAGACAATTTAAAAAGAAAAAGAAAATAATATCCTCAGTGAAATTTATTCAGATTATTTAAGATTATAAACTAACAAGATTACTGAGCCCCTGTACGCTTTGGTCACCAATCCCCGCCCCGTGGCGTCTCGCGGAGAAGCAAATGCAAACAATATTTTATACTCTGACATTTTCACGGAAATAACGATACATTAGGACATAGCTACTTGACATGCTACCTGAATAGTGATGCTTTAAAGCCGGAGTTTTTGCTTGAATTACAGGATTTGTTATATATAATAAAAGGATATAAAGTACGAAATTGTATAGTTATTGTATTTAGTTGATGTAAGTATAACCTACTGCAATGTTTCTTATCATAGAACAATAAAAATTATGAAAATATGATTTAAAAAAGGGAATCTCAATAAACCTTTCAGTTGGTAAATATGATCTTTTTACAAAATCTACCTTATTGGAAAACAAAGTTCCGTAAGATTTTTGAAGTAGAGAGCGTATACATAGACAAGATCCTTTTATAACACCTATACTGGGGATTACATATCCGAGAGGATTCTTGTTACGTAGGATGAAGAAAAGCCATCTTGTAACCGGATAAGGATATTCGACTCCTACCTGTAACCTTCGTCTAACAGCTGCTAGTTGACAGGTTATACAGGGCGACTTAAAAGCATATGATTTATCTGGTATTTAGTTTTCAAATAATTTGTAATCACGAGTTGTAACATTATTTTTACAATTATGGGACAAGTAGTAACACACAAGATATTTTAATACAAATAGTATTGCAGGCCTAATGCAAGATATTTGGTATAATAGAATATTGACAATTTTAATGCATGCTAATGACTAATAGCTTTCGTTATGATCAATTTGAAACCTGAGAAATCATAGTCGCTTTGTTTGTTTTAATTTTGTTGTAAATATTTCAAAAATAACTGTAGGTTATATCTAAGAAGTGCATTTGCGTTTGTGAAGTCAATACAGATTGGCGTTTGTTTCTATTGTTTAATACAGATTTTAGATGATGTGTTTTTATTAGTTTTGTATAGTAATTTTTTTCAAATAAAACAATTATTTAAACTAACCTTATCCTTGAAATATTTTTGGTTATAAATAAACAAGTAAAGAAGTAAATAGGTTTGATCACCCAAGAAGTAAATCAAAACGTTTAATTCTGTCTTCTGCCAGTTAAATAGAAGTCTAGTGAAAATGTGAACCAATTTTTAAACCCACTTTTTAGGCCAGATTAATAAATTTTTAAAGAATTCCTTCGGGTTTAAGATTAACCTTAAATCAACGATTACGCTCTTATTTCTTAAGATTATAAACACTAGAGTAATATTTATCTTAGATGTAGATAAAAGTCAGCTGTTATAAGCTAATGATGTATTTGCTATTTCATTGCTATAGTAATACAATTACAGTCAACAATTATTTCTTTATTGAACTTTATGGTTCCGGAAAAGATGTGGTTTGCATTGCCTATGTCTTTCTTCTATAGCTCTTCTGGGCCGTTTATAAAAAGCATGCAGTTGATATGAGTTCTTAAGTAAAAAACAATTGTCTAAGAACCACGCTGAAAACCCGACTAACTGAAAGTTCGTAAACTGTTTGCGTTTTTAGTATGAACATGCTAGGAAACTGTTTCATTGGCAATAATTTTAGAATTCATCCATGAAGGACTTTCGAACGAAACAAACACTATTAAGATCGCATAAGTACAGTTTAGAAACATTTGTTGTAGCAACATTTTGATCTTACAGATTTACGATCTCAAATACCCATGTTGTTCTACGGAACAATTTTTAGTTTTTCTTGCACAAAATATGAATTAAAATATTTTTGGAGTGTAATGTTTCATATCAGTGACCTTGAAAACTACGAATTTGATACTAATGACAATCTTTTCCGATTGTTTTTACATATCCCTTCCCACCCCATCCGTAGGCCTAGGTTTGCCAAAATATGTTTTTCAGGTAGTAAGTCATATGTGTAAAAAGCTTGGCCCATCGTTTTAGCTATGCTGGAGATACTCATCCACACATACATCCTTTTTATTTGTATTATTATATTAAATACTGTACAATTATACTAAAGACTTTATTGTGAAGAATAATTACCTGATTCTAAATTTATAAGTTGGTTGCTATGGTAATTAAAGTAAATGTAGATGTTTTATTTATAATATAAAATAACTAACGGATGTTTAAATACAGTAATCCTTTTTCGTATATATTTTGTTTTTTTTTGTGTTTTATTTTTTTAACCTAACCTATAAAAGCTGTTGGTTGTTAAGAATAATAAACTGATTTTTAATTAGCTAATTTCGTTGATATGGTAATAAATGTAAATTAATTAAACAAACGTGTGTTGCTAAGCTTTTGATCTGAAACAGCTGTTTGATCTGTTATAGGGCTGGGAGTAAACGCCGAATTTTCACTATTTTTACGTTTTAAAGTAACAATTTAGCAAAAAACTTTTTTAGTGTATGTCTATAATAACACCTTAAGAATATACCTTTAATTTTGTGTATTTTTTAAAGTAGTTTTTGCTTTATGTTCATTCTATGCCAGACAGTCAGGACAAAGCCGCTTATTTATACTCGTATACATATAGACAATGGTATTTATAAATTTCATAGTCAATGGTGCATTGAAAATTGATAAAACTATGAATAATATTATGAATGTAAAGATTGTTATTTCTTCAAACAGTGTGAAATAGTACTTAGATAAGTACTTACTTACCTGTAAAGAACAGAGTTTCTAGGTCTCCCTGTGTAGGTGCAATGCAGATAAACACAGTGTAGGATTTTAATAGTCGATGTAGTCGTGGGAAAGCTTAGCAGGCCTATGCCACTAATCAAAATCTTGATTTGTAGTTGTAAATACTCGTAAATTCAACTACATTACTTACTTTTTAGGAAATACTCCTACTAATACATTTATAATAATTAAACAAAATGTATTAGTATAAAAATGTTTTTAAAATTTATGTTTGAAATGATATAAATTTCCAGTTCCCTTTCTTCTCTATAGGCCTAGTGAGAGCTGAAAACACACACATTTCACCGCTAAAATTATTATAATAGTATATCCAAACTGAGCATCACCTTGCTATGCAAATTAAAATAATTAAACTTTATTTTTTAAAACATTCTTTCCTAAAGTTAAAATATTTTATTCGCATTTGTTTGTGATTAAATCATCATACATAATTCATTTTGAAACTTATTCACATTGTTTTTAATGTAAAGTGACCAAGAAAAATTACAATTCCGAAATAGTTTTTTACAATAATTAGTTACAATTCCGTTCATTGTTATGAATAAAGTGAAGTAAATAACGAGCTCTAAACTGTCCTATGTGGCTCTGATCACGAACATACAATTAATTATGTTGACTTCAAACACTAAAAAAACAAATAGTATGAAACAATGGTTACGAAAGTACGTAACAGAACAGCGTGAAACTGGTTTATAAATGATTTATATTATGTCACAACTAAAAAGTGACTTACAATTTCAAGAAAGAAATTTTGAAGTATATATATTTATTTAAAAGTTCTTAAAGATTTGTGAGTTTTGCTGTAATTTAAAATTCATTTAAAATTTTTGTGTCATTGGAAAGCGTTTCTCCAAAACGCTTGGAAAGTATATACCAGAACCATTCCTATGTAACAAATTTTCTAGCATTTTATCTCTGTTCATTTATTAACTATTAGTTAAGTTGTACGTTTTCTAACGACCATTTTTAAATCCAATTCTTGCACAATTTATTGTTTTTAACTTAAGAAATGCATATCAACTACATTCAATTCTTTAAAAATCGGCTCAAAAGAGCTGAAATAGAAACCGCTATAGAAGAGAGAAATGGACTTTGCAAACTATATCTTTCCTTAACGAACTTTAAGTTCAATATAGAAAAACTCTATTTTGTCTATAATTACTATAACAATGAAACTACAAATTCATCATTAGTTTATGACAGCTGATTTTGCACGACAATTAAAACAAATATTGTTCTAATGTTTGTAATCTTAAGAAATAAAGCTTAGTTGTTGATGTTAAGGTTAATCTTAAACCCGAGGGAATCATTGAAAAGGTCAACTAAACCTGCATAAAAATATTGCGTATGGTAGAATATATCTGTGTAATTCGCACAATACAATTTAGGTTACGTTAACATTATTTCGATCACATTTGAGTGATCAGAGCGAAGAAGGAAGTCTCCCCTGCATTATGTAACTTTCAGATAGGATTCGATTTAGGACTTTAGTAACCTGTGGTATTAAGAAATGATTAAAAGTTTGGTTGTATTTGGATAGGAAATTTGTAGTCCATCGGTTAGTCGGAGTAGCGAAACTACATTCCGTATACAGGTGGCACCACAAACTATGTACAACATGATCTAAGTACAACATCAATGCAATAAACCATACTTTCATATTTTAGTATACTGCAATAAGATTTGTGAATCTTCTAGTGTCGTAGTGCTAAGCAGACATTTAAACTAGGATGCGTCATCAGTTATACAGTCTATCAGCTCTCATTTACATGTTGCCTGGTCTAATAACTACCTAATAATACAATAACTAATAAATTCAATAAACATATATTTTAGTTCATCTCTGTGTAAAGTCCTGAGCACTACAGTCGTTATTATGACCTTGGCTTACACCTATATATATATATATATATATATATATATATATATATACAGTATATAGTGTAATATATAGATATTATGATGGCGGGAGTGAAAGCTGACATTCAATATCAATAAATTTAGAACTAAAGAAATAGTTCATCTTAAGTATTCCACTTTGCCTCTACAATCGACAATTATTTAAAAGTTTTCACTTGAATAAAACGTTTGTGGCATATTTTTTGTTTCGGGTTAACACCAAACTCTCGATCCTGATCAAACGTGGCTGTAACCCAAGTTTAGTGATTTGTAATGTACGATTATTAGTCATAATAGTGAAGGTCTATTTAGTAATAATAATAAATTATGATGTATATACCGAAGAAAGTTTTCCAACAAAAAAAAAAAAAAAAAAAAATGGAATTGTCATACTTTTAAATTTTTTCGCAGAAAGCTTTAACACTGACAGGCTTTGTTTAGTTTCGATTCTAAACTGAAATCTAGCTTTGCTTGGTTGTTGAAGTTGTGCAAAGCTTACTTTAGTTTTGGAGTAAAATGATGGCGAAAGCTTAAACATTTTAAGATAGTTGTAGAATATTCATAATGTATATAATTTAATTATATGTTTAACGCAACTAAACATATAAAGTATAAAGGGGAAATAAAAACCATATAATTTTTCAAAATTTTCTCCTTGCAATTGTAATTTCAGAACCTATTAGTTATCGAACTAATGAGTATAGTAAAAATGTAGACTATAAAGTACTAATTATTTAAGTTGCATGCTTCAATTTATCTAAACAGATTTAGTAGTCAAAATTTTAGTTGAGGTGTTCTTGGATTTGTAATTCAAACACCGACCATACATAAACCTTAG
Organism: Philaenus spumarius; assembly: GCA_018207615.1. Classification (NCBI taxonomy): domain Eukaryota; kingdom Metazoa; phylum Arthropoda; class Insecta; order Hemiptera; family Aphrophoridae; genus Philaenus; species Philaenus spumarius. Next base: position 162,057 of record JAGFPH010000758.1, on the reverse strand, counting down.
TTCACACATACTTTACTATCTGTTTTCAGTAGTTTGTGGAGAGAAAGCTAAACTTAAGCGCACAAGTAGGCTGCAGTTGAAATATTGTGAGTCCCTTCTTTGTTAGAAGACGCCGCAGAATAAAGTAATTATTAAGTAAAATTAAATGGGAAAAATCACGATTTTTATCATTTCATTGTCACGATTAAATTCCTGCTAAAATTGCATCTTTTCCTTTATCATGAACCTATCATGCGAGATGTGATGCACCAGCATAGACTTTCCGGTTGTATTTTTAAACCAACACTACGTAATCATTTATTTATGCTAACACGCAAGATTTGAAAGATGCTTCCTCTTGAACACTTGAGTCCGGAGTAACCACTTGTTGAAGTCTACTCGAACAAGCTAATCTATTACACCACAATTGACAAGTCATGTTCCACCGTCTTCAAGGGCACGGTCTTCAACCAAAGTCTGAGTTAGGTCCTCAATGATTTATTACTTCAGGGTCATGTTAGTGAAACGTGCAGATGTTAACACGTAATTATAAATTATTTAAATTAATATTTGATTTCAGCAAGACACGCCTGCAATGATAAACAAAAAGTCATTTTAAGAAATAAGCACTGAAAAAATAGTTTAAGGTATACAAAATAAAATAGATTTTTAAAATTTATCTGACTGATTAAAATATACAAATATTTTCTTTCTTTTGCTTTAAAATAATAATGTGCATGATAATACAATTTGGGAACTGCAGGTATCAAACTAAGTTCTAAATTTTACGAAGCTACGCTGGAGACCATTTCACTAAATAATCTAAGGTGAATAATTAAAGTGTAAAAACAATTATTATATTTTTGATTAAAATACATGTATTGTTCTTGTTGTGATTGTGCAATGTAATAAACACGAAAGTGTGCGATTCAATTAGCAGGGTTCCGTAGCATCAGATGTCTTGAAAGTTTGACCAACATTATATTATTAATAACAACAATACATCGGTAACACATATACATAATAAACTATTTGAATGACAACCATGTTGGGAATACATTATATTATATTGGCGATGGGATCAGTGAAAAGTGGTGACGACTTTCAAATATAGTATTACCATACAGTATAGTGCTAGATTGGAAGGAAACACACTATTCAACAAGTTTTCAGAAAAGTGTCAGCCATAATTAGTCTGTTAAGTATTTGAGTAACTCAAACACTGCTGGTTTATAAAAATAAATATTAATTTTCTAAATAATATGTGGGGGGATGGAAATTTTTGAACACTACTTATCAAACTGCTTTACAAAAGTTGTTTTAACATCCTTAATTAAAGCCGTTTCAAAATGTAACCCATAATATAGCCCACAGTATTTATTTTTTTGGGCACGAGAAACAATTCTGGTTCTTTTAATAAATTAATCTTATAATTGTGAGTTTGAACGTGTTTAACTATGTATATTGTTGTATAAAAGTTGCTTCACTTGTTTACACATTCACAGAAAACGTTTTGTTTGTCATAATATATGAAAACTATATTTATAGTTATTACGAAGTATGATACATATATATTAAATATAATATCCTATATATTATCTGTTTTTAATTATCTAATAATGCATCTTATGGCAAAACAGTGTTTCAATATAATATATTAAACAAAACAAAAACATTGGCAAAGTCGTAAAAAACATACATGTATACGCATAATGATAAGAAAATAAATCTTAACTTTTATTCTTTTAGATATTCCTTTTACCACTGTACTTCAACATTATGCCTCAGGCCTGATTGTAAAATCTATTCAAGAACAAATCAACCTTTGACCTAGAGGAAGGCCATCAAATTACTTTTTTGTTGCGTTGCGTTTTTAGTTTTATAACATGAGATTGGATCCCTGACCTTCACATATGGCAGTGAAACTGTTAATTACATGTTGCCTTAATAATTTCATGCTCTCTAACAAAGAAGGAAGAAGACTCAGTACGTGACGCCATCTAAATATTAGACAAGTTTTAATGATGCTAGCTCGGCGTCCTCGAATGGAATATAACTACTACTATTGAAATGGCTCTGTTTACGATGTATTTTAACAAAATTATATACTGAGGAGCTTTGACTGCTTGAGAATATTTTAAAAACATTGTTTAGATCTTAATGTTTTGCTACGGAATGAAGTAATTTCCCATGTCATACAAAGTCGGAAATTACTTAGGATTATTACTTTTGTTAGTTTACACTTTACACTGGATCGATCTCCTAAAACACAATTCTTACTAATGCCCACATAATAGAAGAAGTACTAAAATAAAAGCACTGGATGTATAAAATCGAAATATGAATAATCAAAACTATTGGATTAGACGATTATTACGGGCTGTAGGTAATAGATATATGTTATATATATGTGGTGTGGCACATTATTTGTAGAACTTTTATTGCCAACAATTAATCCATTCACGATTATTTTAATACATTTTTAACAAATTAGCTAATGTACGGAATCAAATTAACCTAATCCTCAATTTTACCATCTCTGCTCACCCCATCTTCTATAAAAAAATGATCGCGTATATTCTAAAGATTATCACCGTAATTCGATAATAAAAGTTTTATTTTAAACAATGCAAAATATTATACTATAAATGATTGTAATATATTATAGATGAAATTTGTTATGCCTTTACTTACAACATGACATGAATGTAAAAACAATCTTCAAGGTAGTGAAATCAATTACACCTTATTCGTTAGTCTTTGTCACCATAATATAAATTTATAAACCTAAAATAAAAATCTGAAAAATTAAAACAATAGTTTTACTTTTACATTAATTTCCCTGGATGTTCATTGTCAGATCTACTCACACTCAGGGACGCACGCTCACACGCACGTGTTTACAAATTTTAAATGGTTGCTATACAAAATTTTTTAAACTAGAATATTTTGAAAAACATTATTTAATAAAATAAGTTACAACAAACAAAACTACTTTTCTTGACAGTATTGCTAGTATTATAATTATAATTCATTATGTTTCCTTAATATTTTAGTTTAGAAGGCTTATGTTTGGTGTTGTAAACAATTAGTATATATTTTTTAATTATTTGGTTGTCCTTTGACCTGCAGTCAAAATATTTGAGAAACATGTATTGTTTAAAAGAAAATTTGTCTGTTTCTAGCAACTTGTTAGTAAAAATAATGGGTTTCCAGATATTTAACGGAAAACTTTTTAAATGTAGGACATTAAAAAAATGTTTAACGTACTTGTATCATATTTACAATTAGTTAGAGGTTTTAGTTTTATTTCTACTAAATATTAATATGATATGTAAATCGAGTCTATATAAAAAAGCCTTAAGATGCAAATTTATCCTAACAAATTAAAAAAATGTAGGAAAATGAAAGAAAATTAGATTTTTACGCAGGACATTTTTAGTTCAGTTTGGTATGAACATTATAAAATAAATAGTTAGGTTTAGTTTTTATTACATCGTGAAAATATTAAAAATCTGGAGTAAAATATATTATATTCAGTAATTTGTACCAACACCTTATTGGGTAGAGTTAATTGGTTGTACTTGAAATGTATTCATGAAAGCAGTAAAGGTGGATCAGTTATTAAAGCGATATTTGAAAGGTCACTTCCGTGAACTTTATACTTTCTCTATGTAATATTCTCAACAAACTTCTTCTGTCGTGATATACATTCCTTCTCTATAAATAATAAAAAATTTAACTGATTTTCTCAATTACTTGCAATAACGACATAAATAAAATAAAAGTAACATTTTAAAGTTACGAAGTTTCAAAATACAGTATCTTAAATCGAGATTAAAGACGTGGAATATGTATTACAATATTACAATATTTTAAAAGACATTTTTAAAAACCATCATAAAATAAATATAGAAACAACGTTGATAGTAGTAATGAATAATAATAATAATAATAACTATTATAATTTTTTGATAATTGGTAATTAGTATAATTGGTTATCAATATTGGTACAACTTTGAACAATGTAAAACATGTTTATTGTGCACTTAAAAAAACAAAATGCAGAGTGTGTTTTGTTTTGCTCTATCTATTCTTAACGTCATCAAAAAACGAAATTTGAAAAACAGTTTCGAGTACAGAGAAATATTGATTTATGATAATTGATTGCTTAAGCAATCCTGCCCTCATTTTAATCCTTTAAGTTTTTTAAGGCATACAACACTATTTTCAGGGAAATGGTGGTAGCTATTGGTCGTTATGTAGGAGTGACTTTTTAATCCTAGATAATATGTCGAAGAACAAAAGAACTAATATGTTAGTGTACGTTTAACCTATGCTGTGGATTTAGATATTAAAATCGCAATTCTTTTGTTTGATAGTCGGTATCCTTTATATATATAAGTAAGTAAATAATGGTATCTTTAGCAATCATGCAAGGGTATCGCTATTGTAAGTCCAGTAGGCTACGGATATTTAATTTTTAAATTACTATTATCAATTTAGAATAGTATTTATTTATTTTACAACTGTATTTGTGGTAAACTAGTATTTTTTATGTGTATTTATTGGAAATATGTAGGCCTAGTGTTTTTTTAATAACGCCATTATGCATATCAGTCTTCTTTTCAGTTTTACTGCAGAATACGTTTTACGGAAGTAAATACTAAGGACCACTGGACCAGTTTAGCTATAACACTCAGATGGTTTCTTTATAGTGCCTAACACATGCCTTAACTTTCATAATACTGTCCAATTATGTTATAGGCCTATTGAAAACATTTTTGTTTAGATAATTTAAGGCAAAATAGACAGGGACACACTTACCGTCAGAAAAGTATACTTTAGATTGTTTGTTCAAATCATTAAAAAATTGACAACAGGAGATTCAAAATCTTTAATTATTTAAATATTTGTTTGATTCTAACCATAATTTGAATCTATGGCATCAATAACGTTTAAACTGCGATTTATGCAGAAATTTCCGTTCGTTTTAGATTAAACTTTACATTCGTAAAGAAGGTTTAACGAAGTTAAAGGCTATTAAAAAAATATATAATTAAGACCTTTGTATGAATTATTTGTATTTTCATTTCAAAGGATAGTTAGCAGGGCAATGGGAAAGTTTCAAATCATAAGTGTTAATTAATCCTTGCTGAAATTTAACATTAGCCTCCATAAGTTACACAATCTGTCATTTAATCATAAACAAAAAAAAAATGACGAACAGAAGATTGTTGAGTTGATAGTATTAGAAAAATAGGGCGAGAGAAAGGAAGGAGGTTTAAACAATTTTTAAACAAAAAATGAGAGGAATTACGAAGCTCTGGCAAAGGCTAATCATAGTCTATATTGGCCAACTTCTTGATCTAAATATTGTACGTGTTGTTTATTATGCAAACTTAAGTACAAGCTTGACTGAAAATCGCGTTTACTTGAGAAAGTGCAAAATAAGAACATTTTACAGCATAAATAGAGAAAGTATTGGCGCCAATACTGAGTGGAGGAGTATAAAAATATTCAAGGAATGCCGAGTAACACTTGGATGTTGATGTGACCTCTAGACACGACCGATTACATTATTTACTTTCGTAGTAATGGCTCTTATGAAATGGATATTGTGTAATTTTGTCGTTTGCTTTAGACCGGAGATTAATATTCCGGCGTCCAAAATTCAGACATGTGTTTAACCACGACGAAAAGAAAAACAACTTCATATATTAGTTAAAGATGTCATGTGTTAAAAGGTATATTATGCCGTGTAATAATATAGTAAATCATTTAAACGACTTTTTGAAGTAAATGTCTGCATAACATTAGGGTCTGAGTTTTGTGTTCCGGTAGTTAAAAGTTTGAATAAAGGTTATTGTTAAATGGATCTGTGAATAACTTAAATCCTGCTATACATCAAATATTAAATTTATTGTACTGACCTAGAAACTATTATTGATAGTAAAGAAGGATGTTTAGCTTTCTTCGACTTGCAAGGTCTTGTGTAAAAGAACAATGAGTTTAGTCTTTTAGTAAATTTTTTTTAAACGAAAATGACAATTGAAGGTATTACTTAAAATTTGACATAGACGAATCTGCCTTGAGCTTATACAAATCATCCATTGCAATGGTATAACGTTGGTAGAAACATTTCTGGATAGCGGCAACTTGTAGCTAGATAGATTTTAAAATTGTTTTAAGTTTTTTAAATTACTCTGTTAAGTAAACAAGTTAATTAATTGTTTTACACATTTCTTAAGAACTTCATGTAAAAAAAAAACATTTCAAATAATACTAATGAATCGTAAGGAAATGCATACTGGTTATTAAAATCGAAGCTCTATTGAATTTAAGCATTATCGATACTCAGTTCGCGATATTTTTGTTATTAAAAGTACCATTACATAAATAAAATAATAAATGACAGTTCAGTCTTAACCTGAAAAATGTCTCTGAATAATATTACTTTACATTAATGAACTATACGTTTACATTAAGACAAATTATAATGATTAAGATGTCTAGCAAATATTTGACAAAATAAAATATTTCTTTAATAGAAATTATATTTTCTATCCAAATTAAAGTTCATATAAACCCTGACCTCTCTAATGATATTTTCTAGAGAGTACGTTGAGACAATACTTCTACAGCGTTGTAAATCAAGCACAATGCCAATATAGAAAGATAGAGGACACGATAAAGGTTACAAAAGGCTATAAGTCACACATCATGAGCTGTCAAATAACATATGCTGTTCACTGCGTTGAGAAACGATCATTGCTACAAAGTAGATTTTGTTTTATAGTTGTGGAAACCTTTTCCATTTTGTAAACAGCATAAAAGGAAACAGAATTGTTTTGGCTAAATCTATGATGTTTGAGAACAAAAATAATATTTGCACAGCAACGAATTCGTATGTCGTAAAAGGCCTAAGTAGAACATTGTGTTACGCCTATTTCATCCTTTTTTACAATATTAAAATTAGTGTCGCTACTATTCATATAATATAATTGTTTTATTTTATTGCTGACTCAAAGCAATTTTGCAAGACAGTATTTCTATGAAACATAATATTGTGTAACATACCATCGCATTATATAGGTGTTGTTTAACCAAGTTTTTTTTTTAGAGATTTAAACGGTAATTATATTGAGTTGACAATATATTTTATAAGTTACTAGCTGGCCCGATTCGGCTTTGCACGGATAGACACATTAAAGTTAAATGCATGTTAACAAAAAAATATATATCAATAAATATATTATACTATGTATTTCTTACGGAAATTTTTAGTAACTTTGACCCCCCAAACTCCCCTAAAATTTAGAATTTTTTGAAAACCTTTCTTAGCGAGCACCTAGGGTCATCTAGAGGAAGCTACATACCAAATTTCATTCCAATCCGATCGGTGTTTTTTTTAGTAACTTTGACCATCACAAACCCCCCTAAAATTTCGAATTTTTTGAAAACCTTTCTTAGTGAGCACCTATGACCCTATAGTCCAGTAGACAGAGCAAAAAAAGTGGGGTCTGCTGGAAAAAATTCCGAAGTTAATGAAACTTTTACAGGTTGTTCGGGGGTACTGTGGGATGACTCTGTCAAGTTTTCCAACTCGAGGACCCTGTGCTAAATTTGGAGGGGCCGAAAAATTTCAAAATTTCCGGACTTTTGTCGGTTTTTCGCTTATAACGTCTAAACTAAGCGGTTTTCGACCAAAACATTTATTTTCAAAGTTGTAGAGCAGTAAATTTGCTACAATTTTGTATCCTTAAACTTCTTCTTAAACCTAATATTAACCGAGATACAGCCGATGAAAGTTAGAGAGATTTTCTCAAAATGGCAAAAATTGGCCAAAACCTTCGTTTTTGGTCCTCTAACTATCAATTACCATCAGTTCTCGTTTTTGGTCCTCTAACTAGCAATTACCATCAGTTCTATGGTAATTATGGTACTAACTCATCAATATCGACATGCTGGAACACGGGGGGGGGGGGGGGGGGGGGG
>JAGFPH010000758.1:135854-145994 GCA_018207615.1 Philaenus spumarius | reverse complement strand
CAGCAAAGAATGTTAATATGTGCTCATTGGTACCAAGTGAACTGTAGTAGATCGGAGTCTCATTACGATGCTAATCTTCTCATTGGTCAAAGAGATAAACCATTTATAAATGAAAACGAAAATACATACTATGTGAACAGTAAGTATATTATATTGGTAAACATTATTTATTTTTAGTGTGGTTGTATTTTTGATTTGCCTTCAATTTCCACGTTTAAAATGATGATTTAGGCTTTCAGGTCCTACAATCAATAAATATTTAATATTACAAATATAATTAAAATAAACTAAATATTTCAAAAAAAAATTAAAAAAATTGTCCTTGAAGGGTATGTAAATTTATAACCATCAGTATTACTCAATAATGTTATTTAATATATGTATGTAAAAAACAAACAAAACAACAAAAAACAAATCAAATATAGTAAAATAAGTAATTGTTTTCAAAAAGTGAAGATACAAAAATAGATTTTTGATAACTTTAATTTCGAATAAGGACTTAAATTAAATCTAACTTAAATTGTACATCAAATTTGGAAAGAATAATAATTTGGTTTATTAAATTGAAATGAAAAAAAAAAAAATACTTGGTAATATCGTGAACACATGTAAATTCATTAAACATTTTAATTTAAATACGGTTTAATGATCTGCAGTTGTCATGTAGGTTTGTATATGCAGTTGTGTTATACAAAACTTTAAATAAATATTTATTAAAAATAATATTTTGTATTAAATTAAATAAAACCAAATGATAAAAATAATTGACACTAAATCACATATTCTTCAGAAACTAGTTCATTGAAATTCTACTTTGCAAAACTAGTTACATAAACTTTAATTTATTTGTATGCAGTGGTTTATAATGTTAACGAAATATAATATTCCGTGAACGTTTTAAAATGCTAATTCAATAGTATAATTTAAATATGATGTACACCCTTATATTGGTAAAAATATTTGGCATGTTTTGTATAATCTGTTACAAGTTAACAGTGGTAAAACCTACAAGTAACTATTTTATATGTTTTAGGAAAGCGGGTTGTAAATCTGACCAATCCTGAAATTCTGCAACATCTGAACCCATCCGCTAGAGACTTAACTGTTAGACAACCCAAATCACAAATAGGCGAAGCACAGCTGAATCAATTAGAAAAATATAATTCAAAACGAAGTGATGAGAATTTGGTAGGCAATCTTGGATCGCTTGTACAAAATGGAACACGTAACACGGTAGTAGATAATGGAGGAGTGCACAATACAAATGTTGGCCAAAATACTCAACCAAAGACAAAAACACAGTTTAACTCGTTCAATAAAAATACGTTTCCCACGTTTAAACCGACTTTGACAACTCATTCTCAAACTTTTAAAAATGCATTTACTCAAGAAGTAAAAATAACACCTGCCCCTCAGTTCCGTACATTTCCCCCAGTACATACAAATACACCAAGACAATACGAACAGGAAATTAGAGAGCTTAAAGCGAACTTTGCTCCACCCACGAGAGTTGAAATGGAAAAGTCTAGCTTCAACGGAAATGTTTTCAACATTCAACCTACTGAATATTCCACAACTACGGCTAAATCTGAAATTTTAAATTCAAACCCAACAGAAATAGCTCCTCCAGTAGATTTTGTGCCACCAAGCTTTGTTGGTGAAACTTCAGAAATATCAACAAAATATCCAGATCTTCCTAACGATGAGTTTAACATGTTTATAAATCGCTTCAATCCAAATGAAGAAATACCAACCACTACACCAAAACAATCAGAAACCACAGAATATTACACTTTTATCGACAGATTCAATCCCAATGTTGATAATACTATTGCTTCCGGAATGAGTGACAGCGAGACAGTTCAATCTAGAACTAACCAATTTAATTTAATTAAAGTACCCATTTTTGATCTGGAACCACCATCGTACGATTCAGACGAGAGTGATAGTAATAAAATAGAATTACACTTTCAAGATCCTCGAAGAACATTTTTTATTCCCGCGAGTGGATCGGGAGAACTGTCCAACGCCGATGATGTTCCTATTGTAGTAACGATTCCTCTGCACACAGCGGCAGATTCTCCACCAATGTGGTTCCGGACAGAGAAATCTAAAGACCCTTGTTCGAGATGCCATCCCTCTTTTGTTGTGAATAAGAATAACTGCATGCCTTGTGTTATTATTAGATAAGAACAAAAATATATTACGGAAGAAAAGTTTTCAAAACATATTTTGCTCAGGAGAAAACATCTAATTTATAATATTACTTAAAGCAAGGAGTTATAATATATATTTGTAATGCATTCACGAAAGCCTATAATATTTAATTCAATAATATATTAACTAACATTGTAAGAGTCTATACTCTTTATACGACTTTGTTACAAAAACAGGTAAAGTTAAAGGTTGTCTAAGTATTTGAAAGGTTCATCTAACAAAATTGTATAAGTAAAATGATGAACTAAAAATAAATGAAGTTAATTTATCACGTTTTATTTAATTGAATTTATGTATTTTATAATGCCTAATCTGGTCCTAATAATAAGTTGTAAAATCATTGAAGAATATTTAATGTTTACACTTTTAATATTTACTTAATTAGAGCTTCTAAAATAGTGATGACACATTTTTAGAAATTTAGAAATTCATAAAACATTTTAATTTGTTTAGTATTATTTTAAAAGTAAATTTTTAAAATGTATGAAGATATTTACATGATTTTCCTAAAACGTGTACTTAATTCGATATTGTTTTATATCGTAATTCCATAATCAATTAAATTGGATTGGGAGTCCAGAATAATATCATTTCTTTTGTGAGATACATAATCTTTACAGTCGTTTATTAGACTGTAATTCTAATATAGTTATTTAGATTATAACTTAAGAAATGCGATATAAATTATCATGAATCCAGTGAGGGAATGTTACCATTACCTTTTGTAGTTGCCCTGTGTCAATTAAAACAATTATTATATTGTACTGTACTTATAAAATGCTGAAGTGACTAGAGCTCGTTGTTACATAGCATAAACTAAAATTTTTTCGTTTGTGCTAGGAACTGATAAATTTACTTAAGTATTATGTTACCGTATACAGTCTTTCATATAACTGTAAAAATGAAATCATAAATAATAATTTCAATTTTAAAGTTAGTTAGATTTTAGATTTTTTAATAAAATAATTTGTAAATGTATTTAGTTTATTAATTTATTACCTTGTTCAACACTGCTTAAATTATTCCGTTTACAGATGTAATAGTAATTAAATATTAATGATTTAATGACAGAAATGAATGTGAGACATAAATACTACAACAGAGGATATCAAATTGAAAGACACCACAATTGTTTGAATTACAAATGAAATTAACAGTCTTGTGTATGTATTACACATATTTGTAAATATAATCTTAATACAAACCCTTAAATTATGAAATTTGTTATTTGAATATCCAAATGTGACTATGGCTGTAATAATATTTGAATACACACTTTTAATCTAATCTCCTTTGTTCCTCAAAACTAAAATAAATAGTAAAATATTATTAGTTTTTATAGATACACATGTTTTATATTTCTAGAAAGTCCACTAAAAGAAATTGTTTTACCATATAAAAGAGTGGGTAGTTCTTAATTGTTGATATGTTGTGTAGGTTGTTTGAGGTTGGAAAAACAAGTTTCCCCACTTTCCCACCTCTTCGCTCTCTTCCATCTTGATAAAACCTTGGAAATCGGGCCTTTTGATTCTTTTCACAATAATTTAGTTCTGGTATATTTTAGTTCAAAAAAGATTATTTCCCAACTTTTAGAGGACTTTTTATAAATCGAGTAAAATATGTTTTTTGTAGGGTGAACAACAACAGCTTCTCCCGAAAAAGGTTAATATGCTTACTTTGCAATGATTTTGTGATTCTTACCACTTAAAATCACAATAACTCTGTAAAAAGTTTAGAGCAGCTGTTTTCTTAGTCAACCTTGTAGAGAATTTAATTAGCTAAAGATGACATGTACTGCGCTCAATACAACAGAGTATGATAATTACAAAATTTTAGTTCAGAAAATCTCTTTGGTTAATTAATTACTAATTAGTATAGAATTATTACCTTCTATTTCAGACAGAATAATCTTAATAGATGCAATTTGTGTGTACAATTTATATTTTAAAGTCAGTTTATGTTTTTTCTAAAGTCAGTGTAGGTTCGTGGCACTACTATAAAAATGCATTCCTTTTTCATTTACCTTCACTTAAGCATAGGATGAGTTATTTTCCTAGCATTATAAGATTAAATTTTATAAAACTTATAGAACTGCACTGCTCTCAAAAAGCTACCATAAAAAAATATTGGGTTTCTTCCTAATTTTCTTAGCTTTAAGTATATTAAAAACTTATTGGCACTTAAATATAATCAATATTGTAAGAAATTGCACTATCATCAAGTTTAATATGTCGTTTTAATTGTATTCAGTTCTACAGCTTCATAGAATAGATGGATTATAGAATACCAGGATCCCACCTAACATCCATTAAAACAATATCTTTAATACAATGTAAATGTATATATAGCTTGTTTAAGACTTTCACAATCTAGTAATTAATAAAACGTTTTAAAAACATGCATATGTGGTCAAGGTAACATGGTAAATAGGACAGAAAATATAATTCAAAATAATTACATACAATATTTACAATGTTAGATTCTTCTTGTGTTGTTATTCGATCGTTGTCAGCTTTGACCTCGAGAAGAAAATCAGGTCTGCAGAAGAAAGGCAAGGCTGACCAAATAGAATTTGCAGAGGGGTGAGCACTTAAGGCTAGCTTTCCTGCAGCCACAAGTTTCTATGCACCCAGTTACACATTTAAAGGATACTTAAACCTCGTAGTCTTGATGATTAAGCAGCTGTAGTTGCAGTTGTTCGAAACTTAAATTATTTGTTGGAACACCATTTATAAGTAAGCCAAGGTTAAGTCCCTTAACCAGCAGTAACTAAGGAAAAGGCACTCAATTATTCTGATTATCTTGTGTAGTAAACAGACAATTAAATATAAGTGTATTTAGTTTTAAAGGGCAAACAACGACAAAACATTGTAATCTACAAGGCAATTAGTGGTAAGTGGTATAAGGTAGTAATTTGTATTCCACGAGTAATATAGCATTGGAAAAGTTACTAACAATTTAAATTCTACTTCAACAATACACAAATAAAATTAGCCTCTGTATTTGTAAAATTTACAAGGGTTTAATATGAACGCTATTAAGTTTCCATATTGTTTTTTTTTAAATTAGTCAGCTTTCAAAATTGTTAAAAATAAATGACTTAAATTACCTTTAGTAACTAAATAAATAAATAAATAAATATACATAACTTTTTAAACTTATGTTTATAACTTTTATTATTGCTTTATTTATATTTTTTAACTACATTAAAGTTCATCTCTCAATTTAACGAGAAAAAAATGATCACTGTTATTTTGATTCAATGTTGTAAATAATCATAATTCGATTGTATTTCTGAACATTTATTTAAAAGTAATAATCATTATACATCCATTAATGAGTACGTATACATATATAATATTAAATATATATAGTATTAAATATTAAAGTATTGCAAATGGAAAGTTCCATCCTATAATATTTACAATACTTTTTATTTAGCATTGGTGATGAAATGGGACAACTACGTCTCCTGCAATACAGGCCTTTGGTCCTCTTGTACCCATGTTTCCACAGTGCCCATTGATCTTCCTGGTCTAAAAACAAATATTTGAACTTCTATCAGCAATCAAAAATGGTATTTTATAAATATTAAATAAAACAAGTTTTTCATACGATATTTATGTATCTTTGCTTAATTATGAAGCACAGTTCATTTATAACTACATCATAATGTAATTTTGAAGGAAATTCAATATATTTGAAAACATTATTACTAATACAATTTATTTCTTATTGGCTATAGTCAGACATAAAATGGCTGTTATTATTAAGTAATTTAACAAAATCAATGACTTTTAAAATTATGAATTATTTGACTAATTTTTAGGCATACATGTCAATTATGTTGATTAGCCTTAAGGATATTGTTAGTTCAAAACTAAGCTTTTTGTTTGACCTGATAGCAGCTTTCGTTAGGGTTAATAGGCATTTATTAGTCTAAATTATCCCAAATTGACCTGACTGAGTGGTTTCTGAGTGGTTACATAATAATACATGGTGTTTCATTTGGAGTAGGGAAACTCATACAATATAAATAGTGAAATAAACATTTAGGAAAGTTGTATGCTGATCTCTTTGTAACACTACACATAATATAGCCGATGATCTGTGTGGTAGTATAATAGTAGGGAATATAATATGTATTTCCATTGCCTTTGCAGATTTCTTGTTATATTTAGCAACTGATTCTATGTCCCTGAATGTAATGATAATATAGTTGGGCAAATATTTTAAGAAGAGGAAGAAAAATAAAAAGTATTCTCTTTATGTTCTAGTAAATATTTTTATAACAATAAAAGCTGTTATGGGTACATAATTAGCAAGTGCCAGAATCTGTTACTGCTGATATTTTATACTGGGAAGGCCCCTGCATGCTTCGCGCTCCAACACCCGTACTCGCCCGGCTCACAAAAATAAGATCAGAGTAATTTAGCCTATACTTTAGGAAATGTAAATTTTGAAATTTTTAGTAAATTACATACCCTATAAAAAACCCTGCACATGATTTAGTTTCATATTTTATAAACTCTTAAAGCAATGGATATTTGACAAAATAAATTGTTTTGTTAAAAATTATCACCAAAATGCAGACGGTTTGTTAACAGTTTAGGTCTTGGATAAATGAAATATTCTATGAATTTCTCTAGGCTTATTAAACTAATACATTTTTTATATTGAATGTTTTGCCTACAATTTTTATAATTTCTTAATTTAGTTTTATTGATTAAGATAAAATTAAGACAGAACAATCTCTAAAAATGGTATATATTAACTTAAATTATTTGAACATTTATAATATGGTAAGAACTTGCGTAAATTTAGTAATTTAGGTTATTGACCGAGCGTAAGCGAGGTCTCCGTTTTAACTCGACCGTTCGGCATTTCGTCTGTGTGTCTGTCTCATGATTACGGCCAAACGCCTTGACCGATTTTGATGATTTTTTCACGAATGTACCTTATTCCTAGGCCGAGCCATGTATATATACGGGATTTTTTCCATTTGTCATTTTAACCCCTTAAATAAAATAAAAATGGCGGCTAGACCGTTTCTCTCAGTGTAAGCTTTTTTCCAAAGCCAGTTTGTGGCTTAACCGTAAGTCGAATTTAAAAACTAATAACATTTTGCTAAACGTAAATGCAATTTTAAACAAAATTGTACTCTTGATTTTTTTCCGTATCTCTAACGGTAAGCTCACAAAATGGCCGTAAACTTAGAATTTGTCAAAAATCGTCGAAGTTTTTGTATTTCAACCATGTTTTTATACGTTTATTCTAGACGAATTCAAAAGTGTTCCATAGCTTTTTTTTACATAAAGGTTTAAAGAATTCATATATTCCAGTAAAAAAAATTATTGAAGTAAAATTAAGAAAGTTATTAGCTCAAGAAACAATCACGTTCAGTAACGAAGGGAAAATGTTTAACTTTAGGCCTACATAAAAAGTAGTAAAAATGATTGTAATTTTTTTCATAAATGTAAAAAAGTTTCGTAATTTAGTTATAAATAGAATATTATAAAAATATTTATCAATTTCAAATTTCTTATTTTGAAAACACCAGTTTTTATGTTCCTACTACAAGACTGTTCGAATTGTCTGTAGGCCCATAACTCACAAATTACTTTCTTATCTGGTGAAACATCTTGGATCTTCTCCTACTGTGATGGTTCCACGTCTCTGCTTGGCGTTACTGATACCGAAGATTTGACTAGACCAACAAGACTACGCTCAATCTTCCTCGTGATTCTAGTTTTTATAAATTATCAGGGATACAGATTCTTAGGACTCAAACTGTTTCCTATTATTGCGCACGTTGCACATGTGAATTTCTTTATTAACTATCTCTTATTATCAAACGTAAATAAATATCTAAGCCTTATAAGTATATTCACATAGCAATCATGTCTAATTTAGAATTGGTTGGTCTAATAAATATTAGTTAGTTATCATTTTTGACGACAAGCATGGTCTCCTTGCATGCATTTTTCATTCCTTATTTAGAAAATAAGTTTTAGTTTGAAATGTTGTTTGAATACGAATGCTACATGATATTGTAACTATATGTCATTATTTTATTTGTGACTGTTTTAAAGCTTGGAATATTTTTCTTAAATTTTAAGTAGCTTTTAAAAATATTACCAGATAAATTTTCAAATGGATTTTAAACGATTTTGATGAAATACTTGTTATTCATGTTTATTTAAGTATTAACTATATTATTTAGTATTAAACATGCCACAGTAAATGTATTTCCTTTAGTGTATTTTACGTCCATTGTGCAGTACATGTTCGCAGCACTTACCTCCTCTATTTGGCATCCTTGAAGGTTAGAATGTTCCAGGTTCTCGTTTACATCACTAGTCAAAAAAAGTTCTAACGGGTTGGACTGAAAAAAGGAAACTTTAGTTAGTTCTTCTTCCTGTACTATTCCAATCCATTTTCCCCTACTCTACTGATGTTGATCTTTATATTTGATCTATTTACTACTTTGGGATAGTATCAAATACTTGAATAATGCCTTAATTAAACATTTTAAACTTTCATTTGTTTCTCTAACGAACATATTTATTTAATATTTTGACTCTGACATAGTTTAGAACTATGTTCTTAACGTTGTCGTTAAGTTCATAACATAATTCGTAACTAATAATCTTCAACATAATATATTTGATCGAAATCTCTAAATCTATGTTCGTTTAAAATAAAAAGAAAGTGACTGATTTTATTGGGCACCGTTAAAAATAAAGATCTTTCAATTCACAGTTGTTGCCTCATTTTACTTTTCATTTTTGTTTAACTAGATTTATGAATTTCACTTCAGTCCAAGAACCTATATTTTTATTTTCCTCCTGTTTCCGTTTATCTTTATTTTAACAGTTTGTACGTCATGCACCTAGTACGAAAGGCAGCAAGTAAAAATGTTTATGTTTTGATAAAGTTATAAACGCGTATAAATCAATAGTTTTATAAGCGACAATCACAAAAAGTTAAAAAATGGAATGGTTTAAAAAAAATGCATCTTATGAAATCATTTATGGTTTAGCAATTGTGTGGGGAAAATAGCTCTTTAATGCTTCCCTAATGGAATGATAGTGATGATTTATTTTAATTGTGATTCTGAACAACCAATTTATTCAAAATTGATCCTTTTTGAAGCACCTATGATAAGTAAAAAGCATTAAAAATGCATTAGGTTTAGCAAGTATGGCGTGCTCATTAGCATAAGTATTTTATTTTAGAGTGCCAAACATGTCAGCTGATATGAAAAGAGAAAAGCATTTGTAAAAATATACTGTAAGTAACATTTTCAAGTTTCAGGTTCTATAGTTTAATGATTTGTATTCAATTCCAAATTATCAAGAAATATACCTTTTCAGGACTGCCATACTTTAATTATTGTTATTTTCACGTGTTTTAAAAGTAGTGATTAAAAATTTTTTGTATTTTGATCAAATCTTACAATTTTTACTCACAAAGTCTTGAACTATAAGTATTTCTTCTCTCAACATTTTATTTAAGGGTTGCAATTCTCATAAATATAGTGAAATTTATTAGTTTTCGGAAACTTTAGAATATTTATATAAAGTAAAATATTTAATACACTTTAGACCTGCATTATATTCCATACAAGAAAAATTACATTACACTTCATTACCTCTGCATTGTCTTGAAGAAGAAGAAAGTTCTGGTTTTTATTCTGAGTTCTGAAGCCATTGACAGAAAAGAAAGCAATTGAAATGCACAAAACTAAAGTGAGCTTAGAAAGCCTGAAACAAATTAAACACTTTTATTTTCAATATTCAACATAATTGGCAAAAAACACTTTCTGCTAGATCCCCAAGAAATAAATACTTTAAGAAAATTGCTTTAAACATATTGGTTCTATAAGATGTTTATGCTTGTAAAATCGTAGTAATTTTTGTT
>JAGFPH010000758.1:117847-135844 GCA_018207615.1 Philaenus spumarius | reverse complement strand
TAAATACTTTAAGAAAATAGCTTTAAACATATTGGTTCTATAAGATGATTATGCTTTTAAAATCGAAGTAATTTTTGTTCCACATTATAATAACCACTATATGCAATTCAATATTTAATTCCCCACTATTTATTTTTATAATTTGACCTACAATACGTCTTTTTCATATAGTGATTCAGGACTCATAATTACATTACACAATCATGAATCAATCATTGTTTTACTTAGTTTGATGTGTGTAACATTGTGATATTTACTCTTGAGGATAAAACTATTTGTAATTTTGTTGCCGAATGCCCTATATTGATAGAGACTAGTTGGTTGGAAAATATATTCTAGATGAATTACAAAATTTCATAAACGAAAAATATTGGTGTGTTTTATGAAATTTAAAAAAGTTTGTACTTTCAGGATACTATTAAAACATTATAACCATGAGAGAAATATTAAATGTAAATTAAATAGTAATATTAAATACTGTAGTAATTAAAACGTATTCTAGTTTATGATGCTTTCATTTTATTCCATGTACTTTTTATAGTACATTAGCATTATTATAGAATTAGATTTATTAATTTTATAAACAGGTTTTGGTAGACGATGCAGTAGGCCACTGTCTTATAAGTGAGGAAGTTTGTTTTTAATAGTGGAGAGTAAATATTATTTGTTTTCATAATTAAACATTAGTTTTGATGAATATTTGCAGTCTTTTATATACGGAGAAGTACTCTGAATGTATTGGATTTCAATTTATATTTATATTTAAGAAGTTAATATGGGTGAAATTTAAGATTATGAAGAGTATAGTAGTAAGATAGGATTGAAGACTACAGCTGTCATTAAAGTTGTTGATCTGTTATCTTTATTTGTTTAAATGGAAACACAAGTGATTAGTTATTTTGAATAGTCTTTATATATTTTTTTATGTTATTGTGACAACTAAGTTTAAAGACAATTGTATTTACAAGGTAGTTGAAATATCAAAATTTATAATTACCAGTTAATATTTATTTTAGTTTGAACAGTTTGAAAGATTTTTGTTACTTGTTTTCCTATTGCACATGATTGTTTCAAGATTGTATGATTGTAATTTACTGTAGTCTATGGTGTATACATACAAAGCATCACTCCCTTTTCTTCTGTAACGTTTATACTTAAACTCTCAAAACATGTACAGCAATATTGCCCATTTATTAATTGCATCGATTCAGTTGTTTAATTTGAGTTATCAATCTCATGAAGAAGATTTACTTTATACAAATTTTGCATGGTTTCTAAGAAATATTATTTCTTACTGTCTTATAATTAATTAGAATGTCAATATTAAAAAAAATCTATTAATGCTTTTGTGTGATATAAATATAGTTTTTTTTTTTAAATTTAACAAGTTTTCAGATTTGAAGAAATAGTTTAGAAATGTTTATCCTACCTTATATTTCATCTCAGCTTTCAATATCATAAATCTATATACTCAAAATACATGAATTAATTTGTATTTACATATTGGTAGGCCTATTGCACGCCAACTGTTTGGAATGCAGAGATGTTAACTAAGGAGATTGCATTCACTATAGTAATATATATAATGCAAACACAAAAAACACCTTTTCCAACTGTAAAGTTTACACTAAGATACTCTTAAAACTTGTCCATTTAAGTTATTAATATAATTGATTCGGTTATTATAGATAATTTCCATAGATGCATCCATAGTTGCATATACATTTGAGTTCGGACTAAACATCAGTTCAAATAAACAACTAAAATTACTCTCAATATATATATATTAATCCTATCTTACATTTTACCTTGTATTTAAAAACTGAATCTCGATATAAAAATACATTAACTAATTTGTACTTACATATTTTTGCTGTACGCTGACTGTTGGAATGGTAAGGAGATGTTTAGAAATTAGTGGTTTTATACCACCAAGGAAACCGTATAAATACAATTAAGGATCGTTCAAAACAACTATTAATTATATCCAGTTTAATCACAGAAAAGAGGGTTGAATCAAGACTGTTGATTGGTTCCTTTGTTAGTTTAACGTTGTTGTGTTTTTACTACAATTATCAGCCGATTTGAATAGTGGGACGCCGTAGAAGCAATCTAATATAATTTATTTTAACTTTATGATACATAGGTTTCCATACTCTTGTTAACTTGCAAGGTATGGCTTGTTTTCTAACTCTATTGTTCAGTAATTTGCATCTTCCATACTTTTATATTATAAATTTATAATTTTCTATAACCAACTAAGATATTGGATATAATAATTCAATATTATGTATGACGTTAAAAAGTATAAGTAATTAATCTTAAAACAGAAATTTGTGATAAACAAAACTAGAAATGAATGTAAGAGTAAAGGAGTGAGAAAAATCTTAGATTCAATTTTGTTTAAAATGTAATGATGTATAACCAGTAAATTGCATTGAGTTATAAGCAACATAGCCTATACGGAAGTGGGCTAGAATTGAAACTTGATATAACTTGTGCCAAGTATTACAAAACTCCGATATAAGTACATATTATGTTTTTCTTTGAAGTTTAGTATTATCTTTATTCTTTAAAGATAATCCGAAAGATTTATTGGATTTAACGAAACTTACTCTTAAGTGTATTTAAATGCGCTTTTAGATACATTAATGTGATGCTTCGCGAATAAATATACACTCAAAATGGCTAAACAATTAAACAATTTTTAATAACTTAATGCAAATAGTTGAATTAACCAAATTATCAGGTTTATCGTGTCTCATAATACTTTCTATTTTACTAGTTATAGGTGGAACACAGTGTTAGTTTTGCAGAACATTGTCTTTGAATAATTTTTAACAATTGTGTTATTCTTAACCTTGAACATATCCTAGCCTTTTCATCTTGTCTTTTGTTAGACCCCTCTTTCTTTTTCCTTTCTTGTCTGGTCTCTCTCGACCAAACTGTCTCTCTTTACCAAACTCTTCCAATCCCGATGCTATTAAAGTATTCCAGGGCTAGGAATCTTACACTTTAATTCTACTCTATCCTTCATTTTACGAGAACTAACTATGCGTGATAAACAAATGGAAATTAAACCCCGCGAAGAGTTCTATCTTCGATTCCGATTGGGTGAAATTCGCGAGGATTTTGAGGGCGACACAGCTTTATCGAAGTTAGGGTGGATCATTGACCCATAGACATGCTACAAGGGAATCACTGAGGAGAAGCAAGTCTCCAGAATCCCTTCCAGATATGTAAGAAGGTAATAAAGACTCCTTCAAAGGACAGGCAGGAAAATTTGTCTAGGAGGATTTTGCGCTCACCCTTGCTGGAGAGACGATATAGCACTGGTGGGCTGCAACAGAGGAAGAAACCTGAGAAAGAGCCTGGTAGTTGGCGGGATTCGGACTTCATCCAGGTTAGGTGACGGTCCAGAAGAAACTGAAGATATAGTCGTGGGGAACAGAGAGGCAGAAGCAGTATTCAGAAATTGGTATAACTATGGTATTAGACACGGAAAAATTCGAGGTTAGAAATCTCATAAGCCTATTGGAAGAGGTGGATAAGGGCGGAGAGGAGCAGTTGAAGGCTGTCAGAAAGGCCTTGCATACCATGAAACTTCCAGCTAATAAGCAGAGGAACATTTCAATGGACATCATGAACAGCATAACGTTGATCGAGAATAGTCTTGCGGTTATTACTGCCTATGCGTAAAAATGCTGCGGAAGTGTTATAGGTAAGGGGGGAAACTGGCAGATCGTCTCCGATAATTTTTGGCAGACCGGAATGAACTGAAAGGCGAAGGAAGCAGGAGCAAGCGTTGACCGAAAAGTCTGAAGAAAGAGGCAAGACGACCACCACCAGTTCCCCTCAGGAGAGCTAGGAGAAAAAGAGGAAGTGCGAGGACAAACTTATCTCCAATAGTTGTACAGAGACGGAGGGTGGGGAGGTATTTGCTGTCATCTAAACAAAAAGAGCCTGATAGAGGAAGAGGCTATATGGGCGAGTGGAGGGAGAAAAGAGTGCACAAATGGCCCGGAGGAGGGATGACCAATTAGGGAAGCCCGAGGCCGCAAACAATCCTTATAAAGCCATGGATGAATAGTCGTTCGCAGACATCTCAAAGAAAGTTCGTGCAACTGCTATACCAGGGAGGACAGGCATGGAAATGAAATCAATTCGTAAGACAAGTGACGTCAGCATTTTGTTAGAGTTGGGGACCGGTTCGAAAGACAGGGTAAAGTTTAGGGAGCAGCTCGGTGATGGGACTGGAGTTCGCGGTTTGAACCTAAAACAAAACTGGAAATAAGGGACCTGGACTGTTGTTCCACAGAGGAAGAAGTGGAAGTCAGCGTTAAAGAGAAAGTTGGTCGAGACCAATATTTCTGTGACTAAGCCAAATGCAAGGCAGTAGGTGTAGAGTTGCGTAGTAAAGATGCGAACACCCTATAGGAAAGCGGGAAGATATAAAAATAGGATGGATCAACTGAAGAGAGGATAGGGCTTTTGGACCTGGCTGTGGTTAACGTGGGGACAGGCCCACATTCGCAAGAGAAAATGCAGAGCCAATCACTGATCATTCTGACTAGTCAATCAGAGTGTTGCCAGGAGGATTTCTAGCTAGAATAAAACACTGATGGAAGAAACATCATCCAATCATTCCTACATTCTCTATCATTTGGAGGAAAATGGAGTAGGATAGGATTACGTCCAAGTCTATGGAACTTCGAGATCCTGAAACACCAAGAAGATATATCCGGTGACATATACGGAAGCATTAGAAGAGATGAAACTTATTGACTATTTCAACGAGTATTTATTTGTAGCCTCTATTGAAGATCATGTTAGTAGAGTCATAAAGCAGCTAGTAAAAGTATGGACAGCTGCATGCCCAAGCACAGACCAAATGCGTAAGGTCAACGGGAAAAGTATTGGTGCACAAAAGAAATCGCTGCTCTGAGGATGGAAAGCCTAAGGACGAAAAGAAGAGCGACAAGATCCAGAGGAAACCAGACTCTAATCGGGATGTATAAGGAGGCAAGACAGACCTAGAAGAAGGCCAAAAAAGAAAGCAAGATAAGGAAATGGCGCGACCTCCTGGAAGAAGTGGAAATGACCCATTAGGGTTCTCCTTCAAATATTTTTGTTGGAGGCTTGAGGCTAACAAGAAGATTCCGCCTATCAGCGAGGAACTCATGGGGAAGGGGATAATTTGGGACCTATTCCCAAGAGGCGAATTCATACGAGTAGGGCGTCGAGTATAGATAGAATTGCGGGAAGAAGAACGTTCCCTATTAGAATACCTGAAAAGAGAAGGACAGCGTCTCATGATTGGTAAATCGCCAGGCCCAGACAGGATCCCCAACGAAATGCTGAAGAGAATTATCCAAACAAGATCTTGGATTTGTACAACAGGTGCCTCGTGAACGGCATCTTTCAGGAGCCATTTAAGAAACAGAACTTAAAGTTAGTCATACTAAGAAAAAGAGAAACCCCTTTGGACAGAACGTTATGCTATCGCTCATTTTGCCTGCTGGACACGATAAGAAAAATGTTAGAAGGTCTGGTTCTTGGATGGCTAGACGATCACATGGAATCGATTGGAAGCTTCTCGGAGAATCAATACGGTTTTCGGAGTTGGACTTCAACAGTGGACGAAACAAAGAAGCGTTGAGGATAGAAAGGGGTGCTAGAGAGAAGGGAATGGAGAGAAAACGATGTTGTCCCATGATCGCCATAGTCATTAGGAATGCGTTAAACTCTTTCAGATGACAAGATGTGCTGGAGTCTGTACGTAGAAAGAACATCCCACTATTTTTAGGAGAATAGTAGAAGACGACTTCTACCTGAGGCAGATAACATATGAAGGGGACGGATGGTTCATTAAAGAGGAGATGACCGATGACCAGAGGAGCACCATGTATGGGGCTATTCTTCCAGAAGATCGTGTTCGATGATTTTCTGGAAACTCCATTACCAGAGGGCTTGAAGATAATACGATTTTCAGATGACACTGGAAGAATATACCCTGGAAGTCAAGATGGAAGAGAGTATCACCACAGTAGAAAGATGGCTGAGTAGCAGAAGGCTAAAAATGGCAGCCTACAAAACAGAATCAGTTCTTTTAACGAAAAGAAGAAAATACAGGACTTGGAGACTTGTAATCAATGGTGTAATCATGGATCGACTGAAAGATGTACCTTGGAGTAGAGGTGGATTGGGGTTTTATTTTTAATCCTCACCAAATCCACCACAGTGGCAGGAAACCTATCGCGTCTGATACCCATTGTTGGAGGGCCAAGAAAAAAGAAGTGTGGTTCATTCTATTATACTGCACGCAGCACCGGCTTGGGTCGAATCAACGAAGAAGCAAGCTCATAGGAGAAGGTTGTGTCAGTTTAGATGGAGGTAGCACTGAGAGTTACTACGGCGTATATAACAGTCTCGCAATGTGCTGTAATGGGGGTGGCTGGAATACCCCCAATAGACCTGCTGGCCTGGGAAAAGAATGAGTCATTGGACGAGAGAAGAGCCGGAGGGGATCAGATAAAAAGAAATACAAGACTGAAATTTCTCAGGAAATGACAAGAGAGAAGGTACGAAAATGTATCTGGTCGCTGGACATACAGGCTGATTACCAATATAGATAAATGGATGAACAGGGGACACGGTGAGACAAGTTGCTATTACCTCACTCAGGTATTGACAGGGTATGGAAGCTTTCGGGAGTACCTTCAACGTTTTCGACGATCAGAAGAGGCCTGCTGCCCGGATTGTAAGACGGAAAAAGATTAAGCAGAACAAGCTATCTTTTACTGCAGTAGATGAAAGGAAGAGAGGGAAACTCTGGGAACCCAGCTTGAGGAACTGATCACACCGGAAACTGGGATTGATATGATATTAGAAGAAGAGGAAAAGTGGAAGGTGTTTGAGAGATTTATCCACCGAGCAAAGAAAAAGGAGGGAAGAACAGCTTACATGAGCTGAAGACAGGCTGGTGAAGTTATGCCGCAAGGTGATTCCGTAGACAGTAGTTAAGGTCAGAGAAAGATTTGTGTTTTTAGTGGGTCGGCAAGGCCATCCCGACATAACCTTGCTGCATGGAACCAGCAGGGCATGTGCCAGCCAGTTTTTTACACCTCAAAAAAAGCTTGAATACATTGCAAAAACATAGTTATAGATGCATTTTTTCAGTAAGTAAATAGTGTATAAAATCTAACAGAACTATTTTAGTAATATTTTCTGATCTGTTTAACTGCATAATTTTGTAATAACGATTTTCGACTTTCGATTTATGATCTAAACAGGTAATGGTTTTTTTGAGTAAGATTTCTAAGAAGTACTATATATACCATGGTTTGATTTAATTAAAATGTATACCTAGATTTGCGTTGCATGGTTCTTACACTCCAAAACTATCACACTGAAAAGTTTGTAAATATCTATTTTTATATCTATATTACTTTTTTATGGATATGACGACAGTGTAATTTTTCTCGAATTACTTCCAGACTTATAAATAAAATGTATAGATTAAAAACCTTGGTCTAGTAAAAAATCGGACAAAATCGTAGAAATAAGTAAGGGGCTCTTTATTAAAACAAAAAAAAACTATATAAATCTCTTATATGAACATTTCATTTAACGTTATCATTCCTCATAACAGGTGTAACAAAAGTTTCGTTTGAAAGGTGTTTTGAGTACGCAGGGCCGGCCTAAGGCAAACATTGCAAGTGTGCAAGACTCAAATTTTATGCCCCTACCTAACACAGTTTTTGTGCATTTTTGCGCCCTTTAGAACATTAAATTTATGTCTCTCAATTTGATTTATTATTGATTGACTTGATAGGTTCAATACTCTTTCTTGTACCTTAAACCACTATTTTGTTAAATAAACTAATGAAAGCTTCTGGCCCACGTTACAATGATTTTTACACTTATATTGCAAGTACTCTCAGAATAAATAGCTAATGCGGAAATCACCGTCCGCCGGATTTAAGATAAATTTTCACATCTCATGTGTAAAATAAAATAAAACAACAGTACATAGTGAACCAATAATTACAGAGTTTAAAAATGGGGCACACACAACAAAAGTTTATAACTATTAAAATACAGTAGGTAGCCTACATATTCTCTTTTATTATACATTTATACAAGGGCTTTTCTTGCTTTCATTTTGCAAAATGAATTAACTATGTCCAAATAATCAATTGACTAAGATAAGCTCGTTTTCAATTGATAAAATTGAAAGGCTGTTAAGCCTTTTTTGAGACAGTGTTGACCTGAGGTAAGTTTTTATCAACTTCTGCTTTGAAAAGCTTCGTTCAGTGGAGGCGACGGACATGGTCATTGTGGATACCATCCGTAACTAAACTATCCACAGGTTGACATAGGCATCCGTGCTTTCGGTCAGTGACAAAAAGTTTAGGACATTCATTGCAGACTTTTTACCTAAAAAGAATAAAATTATGTCATGAAACTCTTCAAGTGTAATTTTTAGAGAAGATATCATGAAAAAGATTAGAATGGATTTTTATATATTTTTCTTTTTACGTTATTTACGTGTGTAGAAGTGTCAATATAAAACTACAAAAAAACAAAAAACAAAAAAACAAGGACCAATATGACTATACATAAATTAATTATGTAATGTAATAAAAGTCTAAGTTAAATACATTTATCTGGTAAAAAATAAGGTAAGATAGGGCAATGTAAGAAGTGGAATTTAACTGTACATAAACCTATCAAGTTTAAATCGTTAATTTGTTAGAAAATATAGTAATTAAAGTATTAGGATGGTGAAATATTAATATTAGTTTCAATAATTAATACTACCTGGAAACTTAAATTTCAATATTATTTTACTGAAAGAGTACTTCCTTGGGTACAAGTTTCTGTATAGAAACCAGCTCGTCGCACAATTCGTCCCTTCTAATGTCACTTTGATCAGTCCCTTCTGACATTATCTCTTCGAGTTGTTTGCATATGATCAAAAGTGTTGGTCAATCGGGCAGTTTGTCCAGCTTAAAGAGAAATTCAAATTTTGAAGTCTTGGCCTTCAACTGCTCATTGGGGTAGATCTTCGGTTTTACCTTGAAATTCAACTGTAATAGTTTGAGACAAAGTTCCTTCTAGTTTAAATATTTCTGCTCAACATTTAAATCAATTTCTAAAAATTTGCCAATTTTTTTACCAAACTTGGCCAATTTTATGCCCCTCCAAAAGGTTCGAGTGTGCGGCTGCATACGTCGCACACCCCTCAGGCCGGCCTTGTGATTACGACAACCATTAGTTCAATGGGTGGAAAATATAAGGAAGGAGTTTAAAGGGAAACTACATAAAGCCCTTAGTAGGCACATTATAAAACCAACCCCGTTCAAAGTTATTGTACCTACACCTTCTAATATTACTTACAGCTTTTGTATTGTATAAAACATGTTTTATTTAGTACGACCAGCATGTCAGTTAAATTTATGTTCGAGCTAAAACTTACATTTCTTTCTGACTTACCTTCCTAGTGAACAAAATCGCAGTTAATATAAAAAAAGATTGATAATTTTGAAAATAAACTTTATGATTTATATGTATTAACTTAATAATATTTTGTAATATAATCAACATGTTATAATATGTCAAAAATAAAACCCAAGCAATTGTTTTTATTATACATAATTTTGTTTGCTTGCTTCGCAGTCCTACACAAAAAGGTTCATTTAAAAAAATGCAACATTTTTGAAAATGTACCTTTCAAGCTTTTAGTAATGTACATAATGTTGTTTTGTTTTACTAAATCTAGTATATTCCATTTAGCATCGTCAATGTATTACTTTATAAAAATGCAGCTTTAATTATATGTAGCTTAACAATGAATTAATGTTTCTTTGATGTAATTTATTGGAATAGAATTAGAATCTACAGATTTACCAGCAAGTGACATAACGTGTTAAATAAAAAGTTTTGTCATGAAAAAAAGTATTAGAATTAATAAATTTTATTCTTAAAATTTAAAACTGCATGATAATCACCAGTGTGTAATATTATAAATAGTTTAGCAATTTAACAGCAATACAGAAAGGGGAAACATATAGTTTTAATAATCTAAGATGACAATTTTTAGTCGTTCCTGTTAGCTAAACTTTCCAATTACCTACTTGGGACTATGAAATTAAAGATTTTAATTATACAGCTTTAAGCTTAAAAGCGCGTGTACACATACCAATTTTTAATAAAAGGTTAAGGTTTTAAATTTCAAACATCAAAGAAGAGTAACTAAGGCTTGGTAATAGCGAGTTAAGCTCATCCAAGACAACCCTTGTACACTCTAATTCTAAGCATGTATTTACACATTAAAAACTATGAAGTGGGCATTCACTTGTATAAGAGGGACAAATTCTTGTTTTACTAAACATTTAAATATAAATGTAAGAAAGATCATAGACATAGGCGTAGTCGTATTTTGAGTGGGGGTTGCACCCCTTCTTTGTGCACCCATTTAGAATACACTAAAAGTTCAGTAAAGAATAAAAACAAAAATCCAAAATAAATAAATAAAAAAAATAATTTTAGAAATTTATTATGACCAAAACGTGTTTTCGCGTGGCCAAAGCTTAACATTTTATTATTTTGAAACGGAACGCCAAGTCCTCTAAACTCCACAAATTAATGGGCATAAAACCACAATTATTTATGTTGAATTATTGAAATGCCAATACAACCACTCAAAATATTAATTATTAGAAATACACAATGTTTTGAAGACGTAGCTTTCTTTCAACAACATAATTCAAAACACGATAGATAGAAAGTGGAATGGTACCATTAGATTTTGGTTGCCATTAGACTCTTGGCTCATGTCTGCTAACCTGCAATCAGCCAAAGAATTAAAAGTGTATTATTAATATAATATTACGAGTTTATTTTTTGCATCTCATCATTGGTAGAAACTAAGTCAAACTAAAGAGATATTCGGAATCTACAGTTTTAATGTCAGTCACATTTTAAAACCCACCTTTCTTAAATTTTTGTCCAATTTAAAAGTTTTAAGCAAATTTTAAGACTTGAAATAGTTATTTGTATTGATAATTATTTTTACTCGTATCTGTAGAATGTGCTTGTTATTTGTTACGTTTTGCTCAGATTGTGTCTCTCATTTACTAGTTTCAATTATTATTATGTTTTGCTTTGTATTTTATGTTACTACATACTAAGCAAATCATTTAGTCTAGATCTATACGCTTTTTAAAATGGCATTAAAGAAGGTTTATTATTCACAAACAAATAAATCTGTTCATGTTTTGGACGAAAAATGTCCAGCTTATAGTCTTCTTAACAGAATCGTGGTGATCGTTTTGGGTTAAATTACATAGTTTAAGAATTTAAAACGTCATATTAAAGAAAATCGGTTTTTAGCTGTACCAATTTCAATTTTGTAGAGTTTCCGAATTTCTACATTTTTGGGAACACTTGAGATTATCTTATGTAGTTTGTTCAAAATCAGAGCAAATGAAATATTCATGGAGGATAATATAGATATGGCTTCAATATTATTATTAACACCATCCTACACTTTCTAGAGTGACTAGATAAGAGACAGTGTGGCCAAGTGAGGTCTTGTTTCCTTGGCCGGCAGCCATGTTTATCCTAAATTCTTATTTGTTTCTATTATATTTGTTATATTTTTTTGCACGAAAAAACAGAATACATTTTTTAAGAAGAAACACAGTTTTTATTATTTAATTTCAATATAAATATCAAACTATAACAATTAAATCGTTTGTTTTTCCCTTAATATAAAAAAACAAAAAAAGAGGTAATTTCTCTTATAATTACAAAGAGATACAACACTAATATTTACATTATAATTCTGAGCAGATGACATTACTTTTAGGAAAAACATGGCGGCTACTTTCATATGGCCACACTGTTTCTATACTCACTGTAGAAAGTGTAGGATGGTGTTAATAATAATATTGAAGCCACTTTCTGCATAAGTATGCTATCTGGCGTCAAAACTCGAAACTACCAACAATAGACAGGACATATACAGAAACAATATCACGTTAAACTTTGAAGATATCACCGCTTTCATTCTAGTTATAATAAATAATCATCTTACTTGTATGAAATAATATAGAACTGACGAACTCTTAAAGGTAGCGATGAATGTATAAACAAAATAGTTTCTCTTACCACGTGAGAAGCTTTACAAAATGTGAGAAACATTTTTTATTTTGTGATTGATTTAAGATTGGTTGTAAGCGTATGGCCTATTATAGTTTTACTTTTCAATGTTACAAACTATTCGTAATTGAATAGTATAACGTAAGAATACAATGTTCAACCATAATTGGAATGAAACGAGGAGGATTAATATGATGAAACTGCACATTAAATAAAATAATTTATTTTCATTTTGTTATATAGCTCCCGGATTGATTTATTAATAATGACTATAAATTAGGAATAAATTTACCTGTTTGACGTCTATCAATCCTTGTTAATATAAATTGATTGATAGGATTGATAGACGTCAAACAAGTAAATTTATACCTAATTTATAGTCATTAATAATTTATTATTAGAAAAACTAAAGTAATTTTATCATGAAGAAATTAAATTCTAATAAAAATCTCCATTTCAGTTTGATTTTAGCATTTATAAAAAAGCGAATAGATTAATAATTTCATTTTAACTAATGTCTATAGGCGTAACCAGGACGACCGTTGGGATTTAGAATAGATACCATGACTCATCCCCAGCCAAATAAAATTAATCTTTCCGTGCGCTGCCTCTAACCCTATAGGCTTGGAACACACACGGCGTTATTTTGTCGGCTGCGGATTAGTTACTGTCGCCGCTCATAAAATTTAGAGTGTGCACACAGGGCGGTAAAATTTCCAACGCAGTCTAAAAGCTCATTTAGATTCATTAAACTGAAGTGTCTAGTTCATGAATCACGAAGTGTATTATGTAATATATTATTTCTTTTAATGTTTTATTGATATGAACAGAGAGCAACTCTCCAAACAGATATATTTATTTTTGTTCATCCAATCAATAAATGACACTGTGTTTCTAGAACTAGAAGAAACATTTTTCAATTATTTAATAATGCCGGTTTCGTCATTGGACGAACTACACACGCGGGTGAAGGATAGTATTCTACCAAAAAATACTAAAATGAGGATATTTGGCCACGTTTGCCACTGTTTCAACGGAGACTGTGAAAAATCCGTCGATTGAAGTGGCAGCAAGCGGCTGCACAGCTGCCGCCAGCGGTAAATAAACCGATCTTTTATTTTTCCGAAAAATGTGTATGCTCTAATAAATTCAACCGAAGCTAATGTCAGCAATATATTGATAGTTAATTTATTGTAGCTTGACATTTGCATAGGAGTTGAAACAACTTACTCTTAAGGAGCGTTTTATAATAAACAAAATGCGAAATATTTTTTACAATGGGGGGGGGGGTATAACTCCCAAACTCTTCCCCCTGGTTAAGACTATGACTACTGTGCTTAGTTTTATTTTTATACATTTAGTAAACCTATTGCAAGACAACATTACATAAATACATATATATTTAAATATTGGTATTTAAAAACCAAGGTAAAATTTTAGTAGTAGAAATAGATTACAGCTAAAATACAGTGTAAGAGATACTAGCAAATAATTAAAAAATTAAAATCAGTTTTACAAATTAAAATTAACTAATACTTTTTGAATGTGGATATTTTGAATTTAATAACTCTGTCAAGTGAGTGTAAAATAGTTGGAAAATTTCTTTTAAAAAGTACGTAAACCACAGTTGTGCAAATAGTTTTCATCTTGCACATACTCAGCTTGGTTGCTTCCCCTTCCTTGATCAGATACGGAGTTATCGATTACATCTCACCGCTTTCATTTTGGCAGAACACGGCTTTCTTCAGTCAGGTGGCATGTATTATTATTGTCAAAGAAAACCCTACGGATTCATAATATATAATCTGCCAGTAGAAATGCAAATTTGTCACTTTTAAAATATAACCATTCACAAAGACAAATCAAATTATAAAAAAATCGCCAAATGGCAAACAAAATTAATTTGTTTAAGATAAATCTGATACTGAAAACGTCGTCCTTTGTAATTACCGTATACAAAGCTTTTCAAACTATTCATTTAACAATATGTTATAGATTAAAATAAATTATAAACTAAATATTTATAAATTTCAAGTCGAGTAGGCCTATGTCATACAGACGAGTAGAGCAGCACTCCAACTCGCCGGCTATGCGTGACTACATTTCGATTTAACACGGCAGTGGAAAGTAGGCTGTCTCATAGTATAAATAATTCGAATCAGCTTTTTTATTTAAACTTACTTTAACCAATCATTTTACGACGTGTGCAGAATGGCCACTTCAAGCGTAGTCAAAATGATCGGTACTAAAACCTTTTAGGCAACCGAAAATATTTCTTAGTCTTTTCTCTTTCCATGAATGGGGAACTGAATAAAAATATTCCTCTTCCTCCAAATTTATTTTCAGTTCTACTGTAAACAAAGGCGTTTCCATGAAAATTGCATCGTTGATGATGGGTGGTAACGTAAAGCCGAGTCCATATGGATGAACACATTGTTAGCTAACAACATTTGTTGCAACAAAACTTTACTGAGTTGAGAACATTGTCTTATCCCAGATTTAAGATAGAAGTGGTTTAAAAAAAATGGCAAGAATATCTCCATCGGACTTAGAATATTTAATACATTTAATTGGGCCCAAAGACATGGCAAAGTTAGCGGTTACTATGAGATTTTTAGCCACAGGAGATTCATTTCAAAGTTTGATGTACCTCTTCAGAATTGCCAAGCGAAGCATGTCCAAGTTCCTACAAGAAAATGTATTTACATGTGGTGATTATAGGCAAACCACGTTGGAGTGTATAATTCGTCAGCACCACTGCCTAACCTACTAACAAAAGGTATTTCATATTCTTTTTAGATTCATCAGCACCAAACTGATCAGGCTGCAAACTGAAGGCCCATTACAACCCGTGCTTGTCATTTGTCCTTGTTTTAGTAGTATTTGTTAGCTAAATTCCATAGGCACTCATAATCTTATTTATTACTTCGATAGTTCTTTTCCTGAGACAATTTAATTGTATAAGTATAAACGTAATTAAATTATTAATTATTTTTAATTAGCAGTAAAAATTAACTCGTTCACTACTAAGGACGCACATGTGAGCTTGACACTGAACACTATGAGAAGCGGCCGACGCACAGTGCATTGCGTGCTTCGCACGCAAACCCCCGCATTGGGAGTATTTTCAATACACAGTGCATTGGGTGCTTCGCACGACAACCTCCGTATTGGGAGAATTTTCAATACACAGAGCATTGCGTGATTCGCACGAAAATTTTGAGCCTATGTGCTATGAACGCACATGTGCGTCCGCTAAAAAATATTAGTGATTATTACGTAGAAAGGTTCAAAAATAAAAACAAAATAAGTAATTTCTACTCATTTAGACTATAAATATAAAAAATAAAAGGTCAGCTTCTATCATAGAAAATACGAGATTGGCGTAGCAGTGAATGTTTTAAGAGCAAATCAAAATACTAAGGTAATAAAGCAATAATAAAGGTAATACATTAAGTAGTAAATTAGATTTTACATATTTCATAAATACCTGTGTATCACTTTTGGTGCTGCTCACAGTCCTGTTTAATGTCTCTATATTTACATAGTCTTATTAAATATAAATACATTAAACAGGACTGTGAGTAGCACCATAAGTGATACACAGGTATTTATGAAATATTTATACCCAGTCCAGTAAGGCAAACAAACAAAAAGTAAACTAGATTTTACCTTGAAATGCGTCCTTCTTCAAATTGTGACTTAGGTGAGGTGAGAGGTGAGCTGTTCTCTCAGTAACATTAGTTTCTATTGAAGCTTTTGGATGGAACATCCTTTTTGTTAGCTAACACTGTTATTTACTCGTAAATTTCGTACGAATGTTCTTGAAATTCAATTTCCTGCAAACCATGTTAGCTAACAATGTTAGAGAATTCTGTTAGCTAACAATGTTTGCGTTGGTGTGTACCCGGCTTGTGGAACTGCCAAGCTACAGTTACACTATAAATTGTATATATGTTGTCATAAGTACGCCTACATACTATACACAACTCTTTGAGATGGTAAACACAATCAGCTCTGCCTGAGTTTAGAAAGATAATGGCTAAGAAAATATATTAATAGGCAGATAATGTGGACACAGTAGATAAAAACAATAAATTTCGTTATCTTTTTACATTAAAAATTAAAATTTAAAAACATTGACACCGTTGCTATATAAAAGACTGTAGTTCAAAAACAGTTAAATTTTTAAAATATACAATCAATCAATAACTATACAAAAGACACAAAAAACATAGTGTTGTCAATGTTTCCATTGATACAATTTAAGTTCTATTGCACATTTTATTGCATTGCGACGATATGTCTAAATCTTAATTTTATTTTCCGCAGAAAGAAAAACTCAATAATATTCACTGATTTCTAAAAGGTTATCAAAATCAATAGCAGTTACAATAATGTAATAACAGATAAATTAAACATTTAAAAAACCCCAAAAGGCTGAACAGATTTACTTGAATCATAGTTAAGAACACTCTTGATCAAGTTACCTTTCAAAAAAAAAAAAAAAAATACTGTTCAGGAAGCTACGATGCCACAGACAGGTACACAGATACACAGATAAACAGATACACAGACAAATAGATACACACGTTAAACTTATAACACCCCTGTTTTTGCGTCCTGTTAAAAAATGTCAGTTGCGACAAATATTTTCCCATTGAAAATTATAAAGTAAGTTTGAAATTTGTCAAGTTTAGAAAAACCTGACTTATAAAAGAACACTTGCAGAGCTAAATTGCACATGTAATACGTGTTCATTTGCATGGTAGCCTACATTTCTTAAATATTATATTTATTTAATTATAAATCAGTTTCCAGGATGTTTTCTGGTGCAGTGAATTTAATAGTTGATATTTACTTTTAGGCCTACTTTAGGTGTAACATATATTGTCAATAATAATAATTTTGGTAGGGGAAAAATTTGTTGAATATTATTGTTTTGAACTTTTCTAGGGCGTATTTTATGGAATGGAAACACTTAAGTTCATCATCATTGATTGTTTTAGATATACATTTGATAATCTGAAAATCATTTAAACATAATCTGATCTTGCAGATGAACCGCTGACGTGAGTTGAGCGAATTTCCAAAATTAAGTTTATATATTTTAGAGTTTAAATAACTATTTAGGAAATTGGTCTACTCACGAAGGTGCTGAATAGCTGCCTTCATGTACGATGTATATCAGTACAATTTGATCCTCCAGCCCCGTCTCACGCGCTGCTTCATTCCTCTGCTTCATAGACTGGGCTTTGCGAGTTTGCACCTCGTCTTTGCACCCTCGGATTATGGACTGCTTAACTTTGCTCACAACGGAAAACTCGCTTTTTATGGTACTTTTATGTTAGTTTACGTTTTGAGCGATTTTGGTTGAACCAGACGTTATATAAGTTTGTATAAAAAAGCAAAATGTGCAGTTTAATCTCCTATATTTAATTTTTTAGATAAAACCCCCAACAAATTCTAGTACGAAATATTTAAACAAAATTTAATTCCAATCAAAAAAACGTAATTCCGGTTGTTTTTAATTACCAAAAATAAGGCAAGGGTGTAGTAAATGTGCTTCTGAAGCACTCTTATTAAAAACAATATTTTTGTATAGGCTAACCATTTGAGAACGAACGATTACGTACTTAAAACATTTAACATTTCGTTTTAGCCTTCATATGATTAAGAATGTTAAAATTTTCAATCTGCAACACGATAACGTATTAACTTACAACAAAATCCTTAAAAATCTGTTCAACAATTTCTTGCACATTGTGTTCGTTTGTAAGTCAACTAACATTCTACTAAATTTGATACAATTTTGCACCGAAATCTGTT
>JAGFPH010000758.1:86981-111330 GCA_018207615.1 Philaenus spumarius | reverse complement strand
CTTGTATAAATTTAAACCAATTCTACTCTTATACACTTAAACCAAATTCCATTCATATACACTTAAACCAATTCTACTAGTATACACTTAAACCAAATTCTATTTGTATATACTTAAACCAAATTCTACTTGTATAAACCTAAACCAAATTCTAATTGTACAAACTTAAAGCAAATTCTATTTGTATACAATTAAACCAAATTCTATTTGAATACACTTAAACCAAATTCTACTTTTATATAGTGAAACCAAATTCTAATTGTATACAATTAAACTAAATTCTCTTTGTATACACATAAACCAAATTCTACTCGTATACACCTAAATCTAATTCTTCCCATATAAACTTAAATCAAACTGAACTCGAATATACACTTAAACCAAATTTTCCTTGTATACACTTAAACTAAATTCTACTCGTATACACTTATGCAAAATTCTACTCGTATACACTTCAATGGGCTCCAAATTTGGTCCTTGGGTAGAATATCGTATATTGGTGTGCAGGTTACTTGATTTTACATTGGCTGATGATTACTTATTGATGACTTAATGGGTGATTCTTTTACTTGAGTTAATTTTAATGTTTTAGGTTGAAATATACATTGTGGTGTGAAGCGGGCTTTTAGGTCTTGCCCGTTCAAAAGAATTTAGAATAAGACCCGGCTTTTCTCGCTCTTGCCCTACTCCTGCTACCGCGGCCTTTTGAAAAACCGTTTGTCATTGGCTAAAGATTTTTCACTCATCTCCCTATTGGCCATTTATAAAAAAAAAAAAATGTATCTGTAAATTCTTGTAAAGCCATTCTCATGATATTCTGCATTGTTCGTTAAAGCTGTGTGAAATGTAATATGAATCGTTTCACTAGTTTCAGAGCAAGTACTTCTAATGCTGCTGATTTGATTGAAATGTCTGGGTACGTAACCTAATAGTTTACACGTGTGCTGCTAGTATCATTTGTAATCTTTTAACTGTGTCCGGAGCAAAGATTTCTTCTTAACTAACTTGCTTTTAATTATGGAATCTTTCTATAATTTGTTTTATTTTTTAAATTTTAATTATTTAAGTCTTTTGGGATATTGGTATCCCTGACAAAACCATAGTCTCACCACTATTGTATGAATCAGATATTTTTTAAAGTATTTTTCTGATGATACTAGGGGTTTATGCTAAAGAGCTCACAAGGTTTCAAAGAATTTTTTACAAAAATTGGGGGTGCTCATTTCGTGGTCAAAGGTGGTGGCTAAAATTGTGACCAGTAAGCGTTAACTTAAAAAAAAAATGTGCCTGCCCTATAAAGGGTTAAACCAAATTCTAATTTTATTCACTTAAACCAATTTCTACTCATTTAAACCAAATTCTACTCGTATGTAGTTAAATAATATTATACTCGTACATACTTAAATCTAATTCTTATTGTATAAACTTAAATCAAACTGAACTCGTATACACTTGAACCAAATTCCAATCAAATAAATTTAAATAAAACTGAACTCGTATACACTTAAATCGAATTCTATTCCTATACACTTAAAATAAATTCTACTCTATACACTTAAACCAAAATCTACTTATATATAGTTAAAGAAAATTATAACCTTAACAAAAATTTTACTCGTACACAATTAAACCAAGTTATATCTCAATAAAATATTTGAATCGTGTCCATAGATGGAGTGTGGGTTCAGAAATTGAATAAATTTAATTTACAATCGCGATGTTTAAAAAAACTCTACAACATTAAATAAATAAAGAAAAAGAAAAATTACTTGAAATTTAAGGTATAAGTTCTATACTCCAACTTGGCACGTGTGAGTTGGCGGTCATAACACATTTCGTAATGTCTTTTTTGTGGCTTTGTATCACACAGTTGCAGTAAAGTTAGGCGTCATTTATAATACAACTACGTACAGTTTTTGTAAAGAATGTTATTTTACTTAAATGTAACAGATAAGTTATTCACAACTGTATCTACCAGAATGAATATTTATTTAAAACAACATATGAGTATCAAAGTAATAATGTAGTTTAAATAAACTCAACTTTAGATTATTTTAAAAGAAGTAAAACTATTTCAAAAGAGTTGTTTCACCGTTAATCGAATTGTAGATATCATAAAAGATCTATTTTGTCATATTGTAATTCTGTATATTTATTTTATAAATAACTAACTGACACGTACGGCGTTGCCCGTGGTGGTTAGTATTTTTAGTCTTTTTAACGTAATTGTAATCTTTTGAAGTGTTCAGTTAGTGAGTGGTATTTGGCTTTTATATATATAAATCTTAAATAATAAAAGCACTATTGTCATAATAATAAAAGATCTGAAATTATGATTTTAGTAACTTTGATCCCCCCAAACCCCTCCTAAAATTTCGAAATTTTTCATATCCTTTCTTAGAGAGCGCCTAAGGCCCTAGAGGAAGCTACATACCAAATTTCATTCCAATCCGTTCGGGCGTAATTTGAGGATGATCAAAAACGCATTGAAAACGCAAGGAAAAATGCAAAAACGCCTATTTATGGCGTAATTTTGGGAGAATCTCAAACATTTTTTAACAGACTACTTTTAGGCCTTAAACGAATCTAAGTACCAAATTTCAACATTTTCTGCCAATTAGTTCTCGAAAAAGCTGAGAAAACGCAAAAATCGCTAGAAAAACGCGAATATTGGGTGTATCTTTGGGATGTTTTCAAAATCCGTTCTTAGTGCGCGTCTAAATGTCCAACTGAACATTCATGCCAAATTTGAACTCATTTGGTTCAGTAGATTTTTAGTTCTGCTGATGAATGAATCAGTGCCATTTCGCTTTTATATAGATAGATTTAAGCTAGCTTATTTGTATTTCAAACTCATTGGGATATTTTTAGTTTATAATAATGTAATAATGGGAAGCAAGTATTGATAAAAAAGATATTCAGACTTAAGAACTAAGGCAGTTACTAAGAATATTATTCAGTGCTACTTGGTTTTCGCCTGATAGCACAATTGCCTTCTCATATCGACAGAAAAGGCAGTTCAAATTTAAAATTAATGTGATTATGGCAAATTATGGAAAACTTTGATAAAGTTACCGGTTGGAGTGCTTTTAGGATTTTGTGATCATTTAACAATTATTAATTTGGGTTTTCTATTAATTGCCGTTGTATAAGCATGAGGCTTTCTTTGTAAATAACAACAAATTAAATTGTTTAGTAATATAAAATTATATACTCAAACAGAAAAAGGAATATAGGCGTAATAAAAGTATTAAGAAGATGATCATATTATAAAAAAGAAATAAACTATTTGTCGGAAATCATGAAACATATCATTGGAGTAAATTAACGCACAGTATTACTTTTTATTGATACCGCTTCTACAAACATTACGCACCAATAAAAAAGCGTGGCATTATTTTTGTGAGGCGTTTTACTGTTATGGGGTTTTACAACTTTCTGTCTTGTGTTTAAACTCTTATTTATGATTGGCTACAATGAAACAAAATATCTGGATGTGGTCCATTGCAATCTCTACAAGTTTAAAAATATTTACATTTTTAAATACACAATAACTAGGTTAGACTGTTATAAATTTTGTCCAATTATTTATTACAGTTTGTTTTTTTATATTAAATCCTAAAAACAAATACCTTGTTCAATGAATGAATATTTTTGTCATTACAACGTTATGGTAAAAAATGTTAAGATATGCTTTATTATTTTTACTTGGGTTATTTGTAAAAATTAAACAAACACATTAAATGAAATGTTTAAATAACTCTTTACCTTTTGAATTAAAAGTAAATTCATTTGTTCAAAACTAACAACTGCTACTATTTATAACAGAGTAGAACATTTTAAACTTACTTCACTTGAAATCATTCTATTATAGTAGCTATATTATGTGTGTTATTCAGTTATACAGTTTTTAACGTAGTATTGTTACCTACCTATGTTATGATACAAATTTAAATTTAATATAGCTTTGACTAATATACGTTAAAAAATCATAGAATATAGAAATTTAACTTTAAAAATGTAAAGTTTTAACGATGTTATTTCTGTGAAAACGCTTGCTTAGTAAACACTCATCTTATAGCCAATCGAAATTATTATACATACACCTTTTTAATATCAAATGAATTACTTAATTATTGGGTAAATACTAGGGATGGGTCGATTCTCGATACCGATTCTCGATACCACCGATACTTTAGCTTTGGTATCGGTATCGAGAATCGATAGCCGAAACTCGATACCGATTACCGATACCAAGAGATACTCAGTTGTCAGAACTACCCGTTCTCGTATAGACTCCGTGAATGTAATCTCCGGTATTTGCAATCACATTCTCTGTATTTTAACTCAATTCAGCATTTAACAATAAATATCAGTAGGGAAAATGTAAAACAGTATTAATTTTATGTAAGTGGACATTTTCCCCAGTAAAATGTTTTAGGCAATTGTTTCCTTTCATAAGTAAACGCTTCTTGTTTTATTTTTATTCGTAGTAGGCTGTTATTTGTACACAAGAAGTCTAGAGTAGGCTCAAGGTCAAACACTTATGGATTCGTTTGTTATCGTGTCTATAGAATTAGGGTGTCTATTGTGAAGAAAAATAACACATTTTATAGATCGGTAACAAAAATATTTAAACTTTAAAGTAATAATTTTATTTGTTTGAAGTCGGGTAAAACTTGTTGGGACTTACGTTACCCGTGACTTATGATTTTTATGGAAGTCCGGACGGATTCCTTTGTTTTACTTTTTATTTAGAGATGGGTCGGTTCCATTTTTTTTTGGTTCCCGGTTCTAGAGTCAAATCGGTTCTATTTATTATTCAAGGAATTTAACAAGAATTTAAGAGTAAAGTATAAGATTTAATTTGAATACTGAAATGATTAAGTATGTTGTGTACAGATAATTAAATACAACTATTCAGCTAAGTTAAATTACAGACAAAAGTCCATCACTTTCAACGTCTATTATAAAATATTGCCACACTTCGATGTCATTGCTGAAAAAACTAGCCTACTCCGGTTAAGTTTCCACATATCCTCAACTAACTAAACTTAATCAAATTAATATGTTAATTCCGTATAGTGTCGATTATCCGAAAGCGGAAATGTACTGTACATAAATAAAATAAGTACATTACAGTACTGCACGTCGTGCACGTAATTCCGAATTTAAAGGTGTTTACTCGCATAATCAGCCGAGTCTGCCGAGTTGTAGATTTCAGGGAGTTTGGGCGCTCAACGGAACAGCGGCGGCTGTTGAGTCAGCCGAGAGCTTCGCCGCCTTTTGTAAGTGAGTACGCCTGGCCTGCACAATTTAATTACCCGAACAGATCGACGAAATATTTTAATTTAATAAAAAAAAATGAATAAAACACTGCACTAAAACTGAATACTGTAAGTATTTACACACAGCGTTATTAACTTGATATTACAGTACTTTGTTCTAACAAGTTGTTCAGACTTCGGCGGGACT
Organism: Philaenus spumarius; assembly: GCA_018207615.1. Taxonomy (NCBI): domain Eukaryota; kingdom Metazoa; phylum Arthropoda; class Insecta; order Hemiptera; family Aphrophoridae; genus Philaenus; species Philaenus spumarius. The sequence continues at coordinate 105,855 of JAGFPH010000758.1, read as the reverse complement.
TCGGACGCCGTCGAATCCAATTTTCGATGATTGAAGTTCCGATTATTTCTGAACTTATCCGAATTGAACGTTCAAAAACAAAACATATGATATTCCGAGTAACGCAATCCTAGTCAGTCGTAAAAAATATTATTCCGAATAATTAAAAACTTGTTTTATTTTAAATTGCAACGCATTCTACTATTTTGTTACTGAAACTCTCACGTGTTTTTCATTGGACTAGGTTAATTGTGTATTTTCTTATGCGGACATTAGATTGTTTTCGGGAGTAGGTTTTTTCGTGGATATACGCTGTTGTATATTAAATTGCGTTTGAATGTCGCGTTTTATAAAATTAGAGCTAATAATATTCGGACGTCGTATTCTTTTGCGGACATTCGTCATTTTATTTTTTATAACATTTCACCAATAGTAGTTCATAAAATTGGTACTAATTATATTCGGGCATCGACTTTTTGCGGGCATTTACTGTGGTACTTAAATTATTTTTAACGCAGGCGTTTTTTAAAATTAGCGCTAATAATATTCGGACGTCGTATTCTTTGCAAACATTCGTCATTTTATTTATATTTTTTTAATTTTTTTTTTTTTTTTAAGGTATCGGTATCAGGAATCGAGAATCGATTTTTCAAAGTATCGGTATCGGTATCGAGAATCGAAAAATCTGGTATCGACACATCCCTAGTAAATACAGCATTTCACTGGAGAATTAAAACATCTGAGCTTATGTTTTAAGTAAAGGTGTTAAGTAGAGTTTAAAATTAGTTGATAAAATTAGTGAAATCACAACAAAAGTTGATCTCATCTTTTTACTAAATAATCATAAATTAATTCAAAAGAAGATAAATCAAGCTACAAACTTTGGAAATTAAAAAGTTAATTTTGCAAATTTTCGCACAGTAGAATATAAATATACATTGTAAATTAAAACTCAATTTGGAAGTACATAAATAATTTGTGTGAATATTTTCCTGTTTAAATTAAATGTAGTGGATAAATGAAAATGCTATGATGTACTTAAATAGAGAAACGAGTAAATGTTTTACATCTTACACAATACGGTACCGCACACAAATTGTTAAAAAAAGTAAATCTTGTTTTTAATTTTTGCTGCACTCTGATGTGATACTTTACCAAAAATAACTAAAAAGTATAGCAATTAAAATCTGTATTAATATTAACATTATTTATTTTACCAAACAATTATTACATTTAAAATTTTACTTTTAAGTCTACTACTTACACTAATTATTTGGTGTTACTTAAAAAAAAAACTCTATACAAATTTACATCAGTTGCGAACTATTTATATAAGAATAACAAAGATAGTGTTTATTTCTGGAATCTTCTGTGAAGCTTGATGTGTTTCATTATGGTTAGTTAGAATATTGTTTGTTCTTATGTCTCCGACTGCACTAAGTGATATGTTTTTGTTTTTATTTGAATAGTACTTGGTCAATAATCATAAACCTAGTACAATAGTTTCTTCTTTCAATAAAACGCAGATTCATTATTCAATAGAACGGCATCTGTTTACTTTTCATCAGTTCAGTATTTGCTCAAAAGCTTTTAGCATTACAGTTTAAGTCTATTGTTTGCTTCGTTATCCCGATTCTGACGTTTTAAAGACTGATTGTTTTAAATCATAGAAACAAAGCACTTATTTAATTTGTCTGAAACTAAAATAAATATTATGAGTGTTCATTTTGTGAAATAATATTTACGTAAATTAGCTTATTAACTTTCAGTAACAATGAACTAAATATTTTCAGAACAATAAAACGTAGAACAAGCGCAAATCATACGTATTTTCAAACTAAGTAAGAAACTATCAGTGTTACAAATATAAAATCAATTTATTTTCAACCAAAGAGTTTTTTTAAATATGGAATTATAAAAATATAACACAATAAACAAAATTGAAGATACCTTTTTAAAACTGTGGCATTCTCCATTCGAAAGACCCAATTCCTTTCACACTTGGCACCAAGCATATAAATTCACTCCAATTTCATTAAAACTTAATGTAGTGTACAAAGTGTTTTTAATAAAAGTTACATTCCACGTAGCTGAACCATGAAACTTCACTTAACTTCATACCAATATCTTTAGGCCAATATAAACGCAATACCAGGTAACCTGAATGAAATTATTTCGTCATTTAGCTTTCAGTACATTTTGATATTGCTGTACCTAATTATGTGTATTAAAGTATCTAGATTCATTTCAAACTGTTATTAATATCTATTGCGGTAAGATCCCACATAAAAATAAATAAAAAATACTACAAAAATAATCTAACTTACTGTACAGCATACTGTACATCAAATCAAAATTACTTTGTAAGAGCTTGTTTTTCTTTGTGTAAGACAATAATTGTTTCAAATAGTTAAGTTCAAATTGTGGAATCATAGTTATTATGCGTTATAAAAAACTTAGCACGTGTTGAGGGTAATGTGTAACCTTTTTTAAGTGTAATTTGGGTTTTAGCCTACAAACAGTATCAGTGCTTCTCCTTGACTATTTTTTCTGCAAAAGCGTATATTAACTGATTATAAAATCATTTGTATTTTTACAGATGCATTCTGGTTCAAGTAACAGGGTATTACCATCTTCTAAAACTTATTGACATCTTCTTCCAACTTTTCTGATCACTTGAAATAACAAACTTACGACAAGTACAACTAAGACCTGTTACCTCGTTAAATTTTTTATCAGTTTTTTGTTTTGTGAAGCAACATATAGCCTAGTCAAATGTTACACAAAAAATGAGTGAACTTACATTAAATGGAGCATTAATGATTTTTGGAGAGGTGTTTCGGACCATTACTGGGACTACAAATCCAGATTTGCAACCCTCAAAAACCTGTGCTCGCAGAATGGTGGTCGAAAAACTGTGATTTTTTCGAACTTATTTCAGTGTTTGTAAAATATCTCCTAAACTATGCGTTTTGTGGACAAATGTGTACTTAGCTTTTAAAAGTATATTAAAGTTTCTACAAAATGAGATCAAAATCGTTTTTGTAAGTTAAATAGTTATGGAGATACGGTTTTTCAAAAATTGACCTTTTTTTTTCCAAAAAGTTAAAATTCTAAGTTTCCTATATGTTTCTAGATGGATAGCGGCAAAATGACACATCCTACAGAAAAGTCAAGAATATGGAAGTTATAGGAAATTCAATAAGCTTTAATTTGAGCTAAGGCTGGTCCTTATAGCTCAGATAGTCTCATCGAAAATGACAAAAAACAAAAAGATGGAAAAATGCTGTTTTTAGTTGAAAGTTGAGTAAATCGTTTACTACACTATCACCTTAATTAATGGGGGTTTTCATACAATTTTAGCGGAAAATGTTGTATAAACAAGTTGAGAAAGTTTACTGTGGTTTTTATAGTCATTGAAGAACTTTTGAAAACAGTCAGCTCAGACGAAAAGGAGGGAAACTGGTAAGGAGGGAAAGACAAATCACACCCTCCCCCCTCCCTTATATTAGTGATTGTCTTTGTTTTATGATAGTTTAGATGTTGAAACCGCCCTGAAAGTAAGTAAAAGTTTATTTTATAATAAGTGAGTGTTTAATAAATCCGTTTATTTTATAATAATAAAAAATGAGATATTTATTTTATAAAAGATTCATTATATAAGTTGAGTTATAGGGAATTTAATAAGCTTTAATTTGAGCTAAGGATGGTTCTTGTAGCTCAGATAGTCTTGTCGGAAATTACAAAAAACTAAAAGATGGAAAAGTTCTGTTTTTAGTTGAAAGTTGAGTAAATCGTTTACTAAGCCATCATTTAAATTAATGGTTTTTTTCATAACAAGTTAGCGGAAAATGTTGTATAAACAAGTTGAGAAAGTTTACTGTGGTTTTTATAGTCATTGAAGAACTTTTGAAAATGGTCAGCTCAGACGAAAAGAACTGGTATGGAGGGAAAGACAACTCATTTCAAGGTCAGCAGTTGTTGTTATTTATTTTCCTTAAAACCCTTTCAGTCCAATCGAACCCAAAACAAGTCTTTGTCGTAAACAGTTACACTGTTGAAACCGTTGTGAAAGTACGTACAGTAATAGTTTATTTTATAATAAGTGAGTTTATTTTATAATAACTGATAAATTTATTTTATAATAAGTGATTGATGTTTCTTTTTTTCGTATCATGTTGGTGGAAAATGCCCTATAACTAAGTTTATAAATTATGTATCCCTATATATATAACCAAAATTACAGTCTATGGGAGATGGGATTTTGTCAGAAAAAATATTTAAGCAGAATATTTCATAAAAATGTATTTATGTGTACATTTAAACGAACAGGTACATTTAAACACACATTTGTGAGGTTCCTGGTATGTGTTGGTATAGTACCTGGGACTATGAAGTCGAGGGTGGGAAGATGTCTTCATCCTCACTTGAAGAACTGGGATGTGGGCAGATTGCTGTAGGATTTCCGTCTGCAAAAAGTGCACAAAATTGAGCATTTCAGCCCAGCTTCCTGGCAGCTGCAGCCCCCAGTACAGCCCCCAGTACAGCCATCTTGCAGAACAGTACAGTACTTGAGATCAGTTGCAGAAGGGTTTGAGGTGCTGGTTCAACTTCCATTATGATTGGAGTAAGCCCCATTGAAAAAGCAAGACATCTTTTCTTCCAGATACTGATAGACCTAAGCTTATGTTTGAGGAAAACAGTTTAAAAAAAGGAGTACTGACTTAGGAAACCATCAGGTGGAGGATAATTGCTGGTATCGTAAACTTGAGAGCGGATGTCTTCTTAGGTGATCTCTGCTGCAGCCTTCACAACTCTCAACCGCTCCTCCTTAGCATCCTTTTTTTCTCATCATACCATTTGTTATGAAGGATTTTTGTCCTACGTATGTAAAGCAAACGATTGGTGGCCGACCATCCCCCATATAATTACAATATTCTTCTTTCACGATCAATGAGATGCTGTTTGATGATTCTCACATCAGGAATGTGATCACCTAAAATTTGTTCCAACAGCTGATTTATTGGGAGTTGGCATTCTTCACTGTTTTCTTTCAAGCATAAGTCGATTCTTTCCAAAGCATTTTGCACAGATTCAACTTTTGGACAACACTTTCCTGTCCGGTTGTTCTTGGACGGTGGAACAAATTTGTATGGCATTGGCTGTGGTACCTAGCATCAGCAGCCACCAAATCCTCACTTTCTTGAATCAGTCGCTCAATAATCTCCTTTCCCCAATCATCACCTCTGCGTTCAGCTACTTTTATGAAGTATGCCCTCGTAGAATGCAATGTTACTGGAAAGACATTATTTCGTCTATCTCCGGATAGTTTTGTTGGAGTTTCAAAAATTCTTCTGTAATATCTTCTCCACACAGAATACAGATTTTTCCTATTTCACAACTATCAAGGGACAATCGCATTGCTGCTGTTGATAGTAGAATCCCCTTTACGACTTTCAGAGTTGTCACATTTTTTTGGGTAGTGTATCTCTTACGACATCTATCATGCACTATTACTTCATTCAATTGTGAAAGGTATATTTGGTTCTCTGTAAGTTTTCGTTTCACACTCACAAAAATTCGATAGGCGATTTCTCGTTTGTTTTACGACAGTTCGTGGACCATTAGTCTTATCTTCCAGTGATGTCATACAGGTTAAATAAAATCCCGGTGGAACTGTCATTTTTACACTTGTATTTTTAAAGCTATACTCAACTTATATAATGAATCTTTTATAAAATAAACGTCTAATTTTTTATTATTATAAAATAAACGAATTTATTAAACACTCATTTATTACAAAATAAACTTTTACTTACTTTTAGGGCGGTTTCAACATCTAAACTATCATAAAACAAAGACAATCACTAATATAAGGGAGGGGGGAGGGTGTGATTTGTCTTTCCCTCCTTACCAGTTCTTTTCGTCTGAGCTGACCGTTTTCAAAAGTTCTTCAATGACTATAAAAACCACAGTAAACTTTCTCAACTTGTTTATACAACATTTTCCGCTAAAATTTTATGAAAAACCCCATTAATTAAGCTGATGGTGTAGTAAACGATTTACTCAACTTTCAACTAAAAACAGCATTTTCCCATCTTTTTGTTTTTTGTCATTTTCGATGAGACTGTCTGAGCTATAAGGACCAGTCTTAGCTCAAATTAAAGCTTATTGAATTTCCTATAACTTCCATATTCTTGACTTGTCTGTAGGATGTGTCATTTTGCCGCTATCCATCTAGAAACATAAAGGAAACTTAGAATTTTAACTTTTTGGGAAAAAAAGGTAAATCTTTGAAAAGACGTATCTCCGTAAATATTTTACTTATAAAAACGATTTTGATATCATGTTGTAGAAAATTTAATATACTTTTAAAAAGCTAAGTACACATTTTTCCACAAAACGCATAGTTTAGGAGATATTTTACAAAAACCGAAAAACGTTGGAAAAATCACAGTTTTTCGACCACCATTCTGCGAGCACAGGTTTTTGAGGGTTGCAAATCTGGATTTGTAGTCCCAGTAATGGTCCAAAACACCTCTCCAAAAATCAGGAATGCTCCATTTAATGTAAGTTCCGATGTAACATTTGACTAGGCTAATATGTTGTAACAATGTAATGTGAAATTCTATAACCATATTATTTAACCTTGTACATTTTAAACTATTGTAGGCTGTTACATTATATTTTAAAACCTGTTTAAATAATGAAATAAATCTATATAAATACAAATAAACTTTGGAGTAGTGACGGCTATAGCAACTTTTGGCTTAAGGTCCTCAAGGTACACAGATTAGAAATTCTTACTTAAAACTTTTTTTCATTTTGTAAAATATGTAGTTATTTACATATTATTATTTTTTTCACGTAACTTTAAAAATTCTTGTAACTTTAATAATATGTATTTTTATGAACTTACACATTTGTAAAATCAAACAACAAAATTGTCTAATAGAAAGAATTTTACTCGTTTCATATTTGTATTTCTATTCATTCAGCTACAGTTTATTAAGTTTCATTAACTTGTTTTTTGCCTTACTGGACTGGATTTATTATAAATAAATACCTTATTTACGTGAAATTCTGCTCACAGTCCTGTTTGATGTCTCTTTTCTGTTTGGCGGTGACGATCGTTTCGCCTATTTTTCAGGCATTTTCGAACAGATTATATTATAAAAAATTTTTGCATTTAATTTAATGCGCGTCAAAACAACATTAAATTATTAATCACAATTTACGAACACAAACACTATACATGTACACAGCACATTTTTGAACAAAGATATAAATATAGTCTTATGGATAAAAACACTCGCACGTGCATTGCGGTCCGTCCTTAGTTACGCACTGATTAATCTAGTCTATCTTACGTATTGAAATGTATTCAGTAGATTATTTTGGCGATAGGAGGGGGTTGGTTCTGATGATATTGTTGAATAAGATGTTGGACTGAAAATGGATTTTATCGTTCAACAGTAAGCTTGGGTTTAAAATTGTGGCCTTATAAATGTGAAATTCTTCAAAGATATTCATATTTGGTCCTTTAGAACATTTATTTAGAATTTGCATATTATTTTGGATATTTGTATATGTATGGCCAGTATCTATTAGGTGTTCGGCATATTTAGAATGGGTTGGGTCAGATTTACTATTAGGAGTGTGCTCTTTGAAACGTGTTTTGAAAGTTCGTCTGTTTGACTGATGTAATGTTTATAGCAATTATTACAAGTAAGGTTACATATTCCACTTGCGTTATAAGGGCAGTCATCTTTAGGTTTTGGTTTGATTGCCTTGGCTAAGTTATTTTTAGTTTTAAAGGCCAGTTTGTAACCTTGTTTTGTGAATATTCTGTCTGCGGCGTTATCCAACAATCCATGGTATACAGCACTTATATATTTCGGTTTGTCTATTTTTATATTGTTCTGTTTGTTTTTGTTTTTTATCAGTCTATCTATTATTGCGTGATCGTAGCCATTTGAGATTGCTATCTGTTTTATTGTTTTTATTTCCTGTTCGAAGTCAGTTTTGTTCATCGGTATGTTAAGCGCTCTATGTATAAAACTATTATAAGCTGACATCTTCTGGTTGTGCGGATGATTTGAGGTGTCGTGTATTGTGTGGTCCGTTTGTGTTGGTTTCCTATATACTTTAAAGGCAAATTTGTTGTTAGCTTTGGTGATGGTTAAGTCAAGAAAATTCAAGCTATCGTTGGCTTCCACTTCGCATGTGAATTTGAGGGAAGGGTGTAATTTATTTAAATAGTTATTAAAAGTATTTATTTGTCTTTTAGTTCCTTTGAAGAGACAGATTGTGTCGTCGACGTATCTGTGGTATAATCGTACGTTTTTATAAAACTTGTTAGACGGGTTCATAATGTATTTTTGTTCAATGTGATTGAGAAAAATCTCAGACAATATACTTGATAGAGGAAAACCCATAGCCAGGCCCTTTGTTTGGATATAACAAGTGTTATCGAATTCAAAATAATTTTGCTGCAAACATGTTGTTACAAGTTTTATGAGTTCTTCTAACTTGTGACCATTGATTGTGTTATGTTCTTCGATATTATTTTTTAATATGGTTATAGTTTCAGTTATCGGGACGTTGGTATATAAATTGACTATATCGAATTTTTGAATCGAAGGAGTGATTTTGGGTGAAGGTTACATTATTTCGTATTATTTGGTCTAATGTCTTGGATAATTTATAAGTTGGTGCGTTGGTAAAATTTACCAAAGGTCTGATTGGGTGTCCATTTTTATGTATTTTTGGTAATGATCTTAACTTTGTAGCAGACGGGTTGATCATCTTTACGAATCTTTTTTGGTTGTTATCAAGTATGTACGAACAGGAGTTGATTGCGGTTTTAATTATTCTGTTAAATTTAACCGTGGGGTCAGATTTAAGTGTATTTATGTTATTGTCATTTAAAAATTGGTTGGTTTTCTCGATGTAGTCTTTTTTGGTCATTATAACTACAGTGTTGCCTTTATCAGCTTTTGTGATGACTGCATTGTGCGACATAACCTTACCAGCTGTGCTATTAGCTATACGATACTCGTTGTTATGATTAGGTTTGTTTACCTTCATGTTCTTAATCCGTTGTGTCTCTGATTGGTCACTAATCAAACATCTGGTGAGGTTCTGTTTACTTAGTGGTAATCTTTGGTTTGCTGCTTCAATGCTGATTAGGGCTTGGCTATAGTTTATTTGTTTAGGCTTGATGTTGTAGTTTAGGCCTTTATTAAGCAAATCTAATTCCTGTCTATTGAATGTAATGTCGGAACTATATTTTAATAATCGGGGGTGAAATGTATGAACATGCATAAGTTTGTTTTTTATTTTGGAATCATTTTCGGTTTTCCTGTTCAACAATTTATTGAATTTTTCTGAGATAATTTTGTTTTTTTGTATTGTAATTGTTTTTACATATTTACATATTGAACCCATTAGTTGGTCAAATTCGACTTTCGACTTTAGTAAAACTCCTATGTTTGTGGCAAAAATTAGAACAAAATAAGTAAAAACAAACCATAATATTTCGACCTTCGTTTTTGATGGTGGAAGGCTAGCATGTTGCAAGCCTCTCATTTTGAATAGTCTTTGTCTAGTCTAGAGCAAAATGGCCGGTTCACATTACTTTAGGAGCACGCCAGTAAAGCTATCCAAACCAGCGTTGGATAGAAACTCGAAGAAACTAAACTTTCACTGGAATGCATTGGATCCAGTGAGAGATCCAGTCCAGTTATTGGACTGTCGGCCTACTTTTCAATTTAGCGCGTCCATTTCAGTGCAAATGGAATCATGTAGACGTCCAATCCAGTGCCATTCCAGTGCTGGCAGAAACGTCATACGGTGATCACGTGTTGTTATTTCTTGAGGATAGGTTATTTTTTTGTTCTCAACAATGGTGAAAATTTAACTGAAGATCAAACTTTTCAGAGGGATGTTCTGACTTCAGTTGTTGCAAAAACATTTCTGAACCTTTTTCATTTCTTTCGTTTATCCAATTTCTCACTCGAATCCGTTTCTCTCTTTTTTTTAGTTCCTCATCAACAACCTCATCAATAACGTCTTGTAACACTAACCATTGAGCATGTTTAAAACATTTTTTAAAACTTGTTTCTTCTTTAAATTATTGTCACTATAGTGTTCACACTTCATCGGCTTCTAAATGACTGAAATAATGTAGACAATCGCCATTCCAGTTAAGCGCTGGCTTGGATCCGTTGGATGCTACTGGAATAATGGAAACCGGGCATAAACTGAAATACTTGTGGCACAGATTAGCACAAACAAACCACACTATTTTCACTGGTATTTCACTGGTGAGCCCCCACTTTAATTATCAAATAGCGTAATTTATAGACTAGCCCAAACTCAGATATTTGTGGCACAAATTAGAGCAAACAGAACACAAATAAATTATACTAATTTGATCTACATTTTTGAAGTCGGGAGAGGGCTGGTGACCTGCCAAAAACGAACTGTCTGTGCACTCCGATTCTCTCTTCCCCCTCCATTTCGCAGTTCGCAGACAGTTATAATACAGAAGTACCACGTACAGAAACAACACGTTCTCTCTTTCTCTTTTGTGGGTTCACTTCAGCTTTACATTCTACTCTAGATTTTCATGAATTCCCTGGTTTGGTTCCACATAAGATAAGTAAAAAAAGGGTTTTACAATATTTCTGATAGTAATAATTCAAAATGTATATGCTCCAAATTTCCACTTCGACAACTAACTATCGCAACAACTTTCATTAAGTTTATATGGTTAGTTTTAAATTATTTGTTGTTTTAATTAATTATTGGACTGATTATAAATTAATTATTATTATTATTATTAATTATTATTATAACTACAAAGATTTTCGACTAAACAACTTGTAAAGTACATAGATTACAAATCATAGTATCAAAATTTGTATGTAAAATAATAACGAAGTATTTAGTTTACACAAAAAATAAAATTTAAAAAGATCAAGTTTATGATACTTTGCAAGTTGATAAGTGTAAGTCTGTTTTGTAGTAAACGCACTAGTGGTATAGCATTTTTGCTAGTATTACAATTAATTGAACGTCTTGCTTCCTAAAGTATATAATTAAAAAAATTAAAATTTAAAATTTTTAATTTACACAAACGTATTCACAAAACAATAATTCTATCTGTCGTACTCGACTTCAGTAATTTGTTATTTAATTTCTTCATATTTATCACTGCAACAAGAATAATTTGAGCATTTATTTCCAGATATAATCATTAAAACAAATTCAAAATATAAATAATTTCTGTAATAAATGGTTAACCTGCATTCGTTAAAGAGGTACAAATTTACAAATTTGTTTACTGCGCAGATACAATGTGATACAATCTATTATACTTTAAAGAGCAAATATTTAATAAAAAAAATTATTAACTGCTTCAATGTTAGGTATAGATAATGATCCTAAATTCCAAATTAACTAAAAAAAAATAAATACAAATACTAACCCTTGAAAATTCAACAATGGTTTTGCTAATAGAAAAATAATGAAGTTGAATAATTCGGAATAAGTGGCAAAACATTATTATATCACATTTCCTCTTAAAAATAGTAAAGATTAAAAAAAAAGTAAGCATTTTTTTAAACATAACATATTTAATTCATTGGAAAATTTATCTCAGTGCTGTAAATTCTATTAAAACAATCCAGTAATTACATTTTAATAACATCTACAGATGATGTAAAACTAGATCACAAAATAAAAATGTTGTTTAAATTAGAAAATAAAAATTTGTTTAGAAGAAAATAATTAAACATACGTTAAGTTACCGTCTGAAAATAAAGTCAATAATTACATAACACGTTGAAATATAATGTACAGGTTATGTGAAACAAGATCAGAAAATAAAATTTGTAAACTATAAAAAAAAAAAACACGACCATTAAATGCAATATTGTAAATTAGGTTCGAAACTATAAATAAAGCCAGTAATTATTTGAATTTCGTGCATTTTTATTGACGTTATTAAAAATAAAAACGCAATAATTATTTTTAGAAGGAAACAAAAAGCCTCGTAAGCTCAGCTTAGGGATACAGTTATTTGTTTATTATTTTCAATGGTCCAATGTTTGAGTCTTAGTTTGTATATTTCGAGTTTCTTGTGTTCAGATTTGCATTTTACTCGAAGGACAATTAAATTTTAAAACATCACTTTTTGCCGACACGCCCATTATGCAGGTAAAGGCGGCCACTACTACTTACACTTAAATTATCATAAAGTAAATACTTATTTAACAAATGAATTCGCCTCTTGCGCTAAGAGTTGTAATTATAGTTTCAGGCAAAACATTTTGGAAACATTAGAAGATTTACAACAATTCGACGTTGTGTATACTATCAATGCATTTTATTCTGTTACCTCATTTTGGTCCTGGTCTTATAAAACAACGTTTTAGATACTTTTTTTAAGGTTTACATTTTCTTAGATCGGTTTTGATTCTGTGCCTAGTAATTGAGTCACTATTTTGTTTTGTTCTTCGGTTCATATTTTTCTATCGAAAATTGCACCAATGGTTCCAGTTATCAAATTAATAAAGTGCCAGCAAAAGATTTTGTTATATTGAGAAGATTTTAGGGCTGGATGGAGGGTAGGGTTGAGCAGTACGGTTTCAGGTAAAACAACTTTATTTTATTTTTAAAATTTACATTTGTATTTTTTATAAAATTGGAATTAAAAATACTCATTTTTATGGGAAAACTAAATTTCATTTTTGACTTTACTAAATTTAAAATTATTAAAACTACCCAATAGAAATTTTAAAATTAATCACAGGAGGCTATTTGGACAACATCTTGCTAAAATCCCTAGTTTCACAGTAAATAACAAAAAATGATTCCACTCTTATGTTAATATTGCTGTCGCTTTCACGGAGCCCTGATGTTGGTATAAGTGGCTCTTAACTCATGATGTTATGTAAATACATTTTATCTACGACCATTGCAATAAACACCAATAACGCTATTACAAGTAACATCAGAAAGAGGTACATTACAAACCAAAAGCCAACCCGATTAGGTAATGATATCTTTACCTAACAGGAGTCACTTTACATAATAGGCTCTAGACCAATGAGAGCTCGTCATTTGACGGAAGTAGAGTTGTAATAAAAATAACGCTATTCGTACATCAGCTGATTGTACCCATACGTTCCGGATGTTAGTGTGTTATTGTAACTAACCTCAAACGTGAGTTGACGCATTCCGCAAACATGAGTGATAGTGATGAATTTTGTTTAACTCCAGAGGAAATTAATACAAAAGCAAATTCGGCTCTGAACAATTTGTTGCCAGAAGGGTATCAAATTGAAGAATTATTACACACTTCTTATTTTTTTACACCCTGTATATTTTTGGTCGTAGATAAAGTAGTGTACGCAACGATTGTATTCAGCCTTTAAGCCACTCGTGAGATATTTAGAACACTCGCTTCGCTCGTGTTCCAACTTACATCTCACTCGTGGCTTAAAGGCCTTCATAATACAATCGTTGCCTAAACTACTATTACAGAGACTAATTTACTAGTAATTATTTCACCAAGATTTAGTCGTAAAGCATACAAACATGAACCATCTTTGTTAAACATGAATTAAACATGTTCAAACTTAGAATTTTAGATAATGTGTTTTAGAGAAAGACGCATTTAACTTCATGGTCCATTGTGCTTTGGCTCAACGGACCAAATTTAAATTGACTTTATTTCATTGACTTTTATGCTTACACTCAATATTGTGTGAGCATTGTGGTTAGCGGCCAGATGTTTGTGATTGTTAAACAAAACTATAACTAAAAAAAATTATGGAAATTTGCTTTACATAAATTATTTAACATTTTAGACTTTGGAGTAGGGAGAAAGAAATTTGTATGGTCATGTAATAAAAGTCTAATGCAGTCGTTTTGAAAGAGCTTCCTCCGTGAAATTATTCATGTAAAGAATCCTTGTAAAACTTAAGAGGTTCAATATTCAAATAATTTAAACTATTTTGGAAGTTAAAGTAATCTGCTCAGATAATACCTAAGATAATAGTTATTCTACACTATCTTTACAGAACACCTTTAAGAGTAAAACTATTCAGTTTATTGACTTTTATAAAACATCTTGAGAACTATCCAGGTTTATAGTAATAAATGATATTAGGGATGCAGTGAATTAACTTTGATACTTGTGTTACAAGACTTTATTAGACCTATGAATGACTGCATATAAGACGAGTAGGCTTTATTGGAATGTACTAAATTGCTAGATGACTTATAAACCCACGCTACGCTAGGAGAAGGGTAATACACGAAAAGCAGTCTGCGTATTACCGCTGCGCCATACCGATAGCACGAGTGATTTAAATTTGAAATCATTGTAAACAAACAATAATTTTGATGAATAAATAGGAAATTTAAGAAGAAATGGGATCGTTTGATTATTAATACCGCCCGCTTACAAATTGGTGTCAGAAGTGATTTTCTAGTAATAATAGAAATTGGTCTTTTCCTTGTGCATATTTTTAGGCAACAGAGAAAGAAGGTATTTCTGCTGCAGGATGGCTGTTCATTCCACAAAAGGCAAATAACTGTAATAATAATTATGCATTAAATGAAACTGATTTGATATTTGGTTTAAACACTTTCTTTTTATGCAAAAAGTCCATAAAGGCGTTTACTGAAATATGGACAATGATATAGCTTTGACTGTAATTTGCTAGGTTCAGGTCAAAGAGCAGACTTGTTTTGGTGCAATAATAATTTTAAATATAAGTGTAATTTTTTATTAAAAATTTAATCGGTTGATGTTAGATTATGCATTTTTTGACATCTTTTTTTAATAGTTAAGATGTAACTATCGTAATTAATATAAAAATAAAGACAATGTATTTAATAAACGACAGATGAATTTAACTCGATGGGGAAGAAAATCCATGGCAAGAGGGGTTATACAGGTTTGTTAAGAGAGTACAAGAAGAATCTATACAAAATGAATCAGTGCAAGCACAGATAGTGGCGGTTGAAAGTCTGATATGGAAGTAACAAAACATATTAATTGAAGCATGCACGTGTCTGACTTGCATTTAGGTTTAGTTTCTTCCTTTCCAAGTTGTATTGGAGAAGAACAGCTTAGTATTGTCAAAATAGGACATAGCTACGGAGAATAGAGTTTAGAAACGACGAGGGAATGAATAGACGGTCTTTCAACAGTAATTATATAAAACGATAAAAGACATAAAATTTATTCTGTACTTTAGAGCTCACCTCACAGAAAGGGAACAAAGTGCCTAACTTACAGCCTACTTCGTCGAAACTAACGTCGTAACATAATAATAATTCCAAGAGCTTTAAATCTGCAGCCGAGTCACGACTAGATATCAATTTAGCAAAACCAATTTGCTGTCTAAAAATATCTTGAGGGCGCAGTGGCTATAATGTTCTTATATGCCACCAGCAAAGCTTAAATAGCTGGTAGATTTTAAAAATATACATATTTTTTTACTTAACTTAAGATAGTTTGTATCTAAGACGATTGTGTGACATTACTTACATGAGTAAATTTGTTATTTTTATAATTGTTCTTAAAGATGAAAACGTAATACCAGCAATCAAAACTATATATATTTTTAAATATATAACATTGTTTAAAACTTAAATTTCATGAATTCGATTCAAATTCAAATACAAAATAGAAATAATTTATACGTTACTACAGTTTAGGTGCTGAAATGAATTTACTTCAAGTTCTTCTTTATTAGCTATATTATCTCTACGTATATCTATATATATCAAGACTGCTTAATATTAGAGCAGTACAAATAAAAAAATTATATCTTATAAAATATCTTAAAATAATCATACTTTTTAGTAATTAAATAAGATAAAATAATATGTAATAACAAAGTTGACATAACAAAAAGAACATACAAAGTTGGAATTTGTTTGTATTTATCACTATTCACTTTTTAGTAATCAGAACCAAAAGGCAAGTGGGATGGGATAATTAGCCCAGTTAAAGAAGTAAATTGGGCAGACCCATGGAGGCTGTATTAACACGTTCACTGTTAAGGACGCACATGTAAGCTTAACACTGAACACTATGAGAAGCGGCCGACGCACGTGCATTGCATGCCAACCCCCGTATTGGGAGTATTTTCAATACACATTGCATTACTTTTATTTCTGAAAATAGTAATTAATACTACTTCATAAATGGCATCCATAAAAACTGAAAAATTTGAACCATTCTACAAATAATTTAAACTCTTTGTGGAAGTTTAACACCTTAACACGTTTCACATAGTACAAATAAACTCTCCTTGATTGAAGAAATCAATAATTTGGCATTACTGCAATTGATTGAAAAAAATAGCAGTTTCTACTTTGATGTAAATAAAAACAGTACACGTAATTTGATCAATAACAAGGAATTTGTTAGAACTTATAATACCCAGGTGAGATCTTTTGCCCAGAAGTTGTTTTTTATCATAAACATTGTAGAAAACGTCTAACAATTTAAACCCTTCGAAAGGGTGTTGGGGGAGGAGGGGTTGAAAGCATTCAAAGAGGTGCTTAAGGTATCAAAATAAAGGTAATGCCAAAAACTAATATTTCTGAAAGTTCCATAAACCTTGCATTTGTGTTTTTTATTCCCATTTTTCTGTTTAAAACCCACTATTTCCCCTCTAATCGTTCTTAGGGAGGACCTCCTGTTTGGGGAGCTAGTGTAGTTCTTTAAATTAATTCCTATCTTAAAAATACCCTTGCACCAAATTTTAAGTTTCTAACATTAATTAAAATTAGTTGCGTGTTTTTCTTATTTTTACGGAATCTGTAGCACTTAAAAGATCATAAGGGGTCTTATAAAAAGGTATTTTCTAAGTTACAACTTTTTTATTTAACATATTATGTAAAAAATCGGCGCAAATTTATCATTCGACCCTCGGCTGACCTACGGCAACAGAATCAAGAATAATAATTAAAAAAATAAAAAATTGCCTAAAGTTCTAACTTATAGTCTTTAGTCACAGTATGTTATTCAACATTTAACAGTAGAATGTAAAATAACATCGTCGTCTGCAAAATTATCAGCCGAGGGTTGAATAGTAAATTTACGCAAAAAAATCCACCGTTTACCTGCTAAAGCAAAATAACAGTTTTGTATACCTTTTCAATCCCCCCCCCCCCCCCCCTCTTCATGAACGTGGAAATTATTAGACGTTTTTTCCACAACGTTTATGATTAAAAGAACTGGTCAGCTGGGTGTATTAACTCCAATGGAAATCTTATAATATTATCTGTACAAAAAGGAAATAAGTTAAATTACAAAATGTGTTAACGTATGCGAAAATATTATTTATTATTTGTTTAAATAAAAACAATATACAAACTATTTATTATGTGTATTTATTGTACGTTGTATTTGCTTTAAGATAAGTGTAAAGTAATAGTAAACACTCTCAGTATAAAGATGTAATAAAGATGTTTTTTTATTGCTTTTATATTTCAAATACTTTAAAATATTCTTGTAAATAGTTCTGAACATAAAAGTTTCAGCCACGTTTCTGAAAATCATTCAATTTTGTATGATTGAGGTTCATATTACCTACCGAAAAGTACCTTTTTAATATATTCTTAACCCTAACATTTAGAAATATAGTACAATTTTAAGTATTACTTGATTTAGATTAAAATGCTACTAAATTATTGTTTTGAAGCTAACATTACAAAATAAAAAAATATTACAGTACCAGTTAAAATGATACATTATGCATCAATATTAACTAGGTATTATTCATAATGTATTTCTTAACACGGAAATGTTGGCTGTTTTTTTTCGTTATCGGTTTCCAAACCTGTTGCCATTTTTCTGATAATTAATACAAGTTTTGAAACCGTTGGCCAATTTCATCGAAATAATTTAATATATCTAAATATTAAATATATATGCGATAAAATATATACGTAAGAAATATTTAATATAATGAACCATAAAGCATTGTTTAAAAAAATAACGTCTTTAGTTACGCATTTTTGTATTTAATACTATAAAAAGAAATAAGTCTAAATTAAATTGTTGCCGGAACTAATTTGAAATAATGTATAACAATTTATTTATTATTATTTTAATTGGTTATGTTGTTTATAACACATGATTGCATAATTTTAAATTAATTCAATTAAATGGGTGTTACTTGGGATTGAAATGAAATAACTCAGGCAAACGATTATTATTAAAGATAACAGCATGTGGAAGAAGATTATATTTTCTTCTGCATACTCTAGATTTAGGTCAGACTTGATGAAGACAAATACGAGCATTTGTGGCAGCCAATTATTGTTATCCTAAAGTTTAGAAATACAGTACAGTACTTCAATAATCTTATCAAATCCAAAGGTGTCAGTATTAAGGGAGAAAGCTACTAATACACTGTCATGCATTTTTAGACTTTTGAGATTATGATCTTCTTATATAAATGCATAGTTCACCAGAATTAAAAGATAATTAACATTTTAAAAAATTAGTTTTTTATAAGTATGTATATGCTTAATCCACATAGTTTAAAATTTTATATATTTGATATATTTTCTGAAGATTTAAAATATATCCAGATTAAGGAAATCTACTAAAATTATATTATTAGGCATATATAAATTTATAAAATGTACTAACACATCTATTATTAATATAAATAACTAGAATATAACATGTAATAAATATTATTGTATAATAATCGTATATAAAAATACTAAGTGACAACATAATCTATAGGAAATACAGAAACAGGAATTTATTGTAATCTATAAAAGAGGATACAATAAGAAATGCAGTACTCGTCAGCAATTCTAGCACTGCAGGTTAGAATAACACAAA
>JAGFPH010000758.1:29755-86971 GCA_018207615.1 Philaenus spumarius | reverse complement strand
GTTTGTTTTTATTTCCCAAAATCTAAAATAGATTTAAACTATATTCCATTATAAATATTACTTTTTTTAATGTTTTAAATAATTAATTCTTTCGTACAAATATAAAATACATATTTTCTAAACGTGTAAACAAATGTATCATATAAAACAACAAAGTACATGCGTATATCAAGCTGTGTGTAACACTTATAAAAATGTTTCTCAATAAACCTGTTTACTCTTTTAACTAGAAATAGCTTTATATAGAATGATTAGTTGTTCATTATAATAATTATAATACAGTAGGCTTAACATAACTTGTCAAATGCAATCAAAGCTAATACTTGAGGGATATTCCCATGTTTGATATATCTAACTAATCATAGTTAATTATATTGTCTGATTGTCTGAGACAATAATTAATTAATTTACTTATATTAAGTAGACAGTTTTAATCAAGTTAGATGCATAACGTTCCATCCTTTAGTCGTTACACCAATGTTGCTACAATGCAGTTACATTTTAAAGAAAAAATATGTTAATAGTTACTTTTGCAATAAACCAACTTGAAAACATTGATTATGGACTGAACTATTAGTGTTCATATGTTTATGACAACGATGTTGTTTTTGTATTATATTGTTCAATAGTATTAGAAAATGTATAATAACAAATAAGCATAAATAGTCTTTCATTAAATATTTTCTAAAAATCAAATAAAAAATACAGAAAACATTCCATAACATTTATTTACCTACAAGTAAATAGGTAAATAGCGTAATTACAACTCTAATGTGTGTCTAACTTATTAGTGTATCAATACTTGAAAACAAATACTTAGAATTCATTATTATTTATTTATTAAGAAAAAGGTGATTAGCAATTTCTTTTCTGTTACCTAATATAAAAAAGTTGTTTTTTTGTAATTTTTATGGTAAGTATAAAATATTTAACATTTAAATCTATATATATAAAATCAAAATACCACTCACTGACTCACTCATCACGAAATCTCAAACATCACTGAACGGATTGGAATGAAATTTGGTATGTAGTTTCCTCTAGGGCTCATTAAGGTTTTTAAAAAAATAGAAATTTTGTGGGCGGTTTGGGGGGGGGGGGGGTCAAAGTTCCTAAAAATCTGCGTAAGAATACATATAGTAATATAGTTATCTTCACAGTCTAATATAGTTACAGATATATATCTTTTTGTTAATATCCATTTTACTATTTTGTCTTCCCGTCCATAGCCGGATCGGGCCAGCTAGTATGTTATATTTTTGTGTGATATGAACCAATCCATGCAATAATGTTGTGTAGAAATGTATTATTTGATTCCAATATGAAGTTTAGGCCACCGTTATAAATATATATAATAATATAAACACAATCGACATTAGTTTACAGTATAGTCTACAGTAATGATAACATTTTTAATGTTATAAAGTTTAAACCATAAAACCAATCATAGCAAATCCAAGATAAATTACAGTATTTTACTCAGAAAAAGCAGGATATTACGTAACAATTTAAATGTAACATTTCTTTGTTAGACATGTATAAAAGTCGATGGAAGGATGACGTTACTTGATTTGATTGGTACCTGTTACTTGATTTGATTGATACCTGTTACTTGATATTAGAGCAAGATTCAGGGAACTTATGTTAACTATTGTAAATTTTTTAAGGTGAACGTTTGGATTAGTATTAATAACTATTATAATATTTGCCTATTTCATTTATTAATAATAAGTTATAGAAAATAAATATATGTCTAATAAATTTAGATATATATATTACATAATATTTATAGGCCTAGCTATGGAGATGTGTATAGTTAAGTCTAAATTGATTGTTTATTTGTATTGGGTATTTGGAAATAATATGTATCTATGATTTATTTGACATTGTGTCAAATTAAGGCAAATCCAAAAATATTTCAAATGTATAACGCACTATTGATTACCGTTTCGTCACTAGGACAAACTTAAATTTATATTGGCTAATAATCTAATCACGTTTAAACCACGTTAATGTTGTTTGCATTTATTTGTTTACGATGCGCTGACCAGATGTGTTTTAATGCCGAGTATCTGGCTTATTAATATTATTGGTGAATATCTGAAGTGATTAATTTAACTTATTTTATATCGTTCGCTTTTTTATTGTATGAGTATTTGTTCAAAGATAGGTTACGATCATTATTTCAGGTATAAGCCACATGTGATTCATCCGTTTCTGCCTTACCCATAATTAGACTGATTCTGTTGTGAATGTGGAATAGACATAGTCCATTATCCTGTGGCGTTTCTCCACACACTAAATCCACCAGGGATTCTTCTTCACAGCATCAATCTTAATTAACGTGGGAATACCAATCCATGCTGTTTTGAAACCTCTATCCTCCAAATTTTGCAATAGCTCCAAACTTAAGGTGAAGAATCAACCATTTTCACGGGTTGAGGCCAAGGGAAAACTTTATTTATTTCTCTTATTGCCTTAATCCCAACAGATACACATTTTCAATTCAAATTTATTCAATTTGTAATTGATGTCAAAGTAAAGGGAAAACTTTAAATGTAGCTGGTGTGGATTGGTGGGATGATTGTTCTCCCACGTGACCAACTGTTCATACTCCAGCCTGAGGGAATAAGGACTGAACTTTCATTCTTTAACCTAATTACTTGTTCTGATAAATAGTTTACTTTCTATAGGTTCAGGCCATCCCAGATTGGGCAGTTATTCTAATAATAATCGGACTCAATTATAACTTATAATTATAATTTAAACTCAATACAATATTGGTTTTGATTATAACTTGAGAATAATTAGCAATGCACTTAATTGTTGATATTTTTTAAAGCGAGTGTTATCATTTTGGAATATTTTTGTGACACAATTTGTATGATATTTAATCACTCTTATGTTTTCAATCATTGCAGTATATTCCACTTTTTAAAGATTGTCTTAAATCTTAAACAACTTTCAACAAATAATTTTGTTTCATCAAAAAACTTTTTAATAAGACAAGAACATCTTTGAATATACGAAATCATTAAAAGTACTCCGTAGATTTCAACTTATCACGGACTTAGAATACGTTCACCAAAAGCCACATTTACACAGAAGTTTAAAACTAAAATATTTGCTAGTTTTGAAACTTATGTTTGCAACACAATATTTGCAATTTTTGGTTTGAAACTTGAATTTCAAATTTTAGTATGAAACCAAAAAGTTGCAAAACATCATGTTACAAACTGTTGTGTAAACGCGGCTTAAGCAAACATACAAGCTAATAGTTCACACAACCGAGGAAGGGTTCTAATAAGCAAAATACACTTGAAATATAGCAATAATTGTCAGTACTTTTCTTAATTCCCTAATTAGATTTGTTTTAATTTAAAAAATAAAAAATCTAATCATTTTAGAAACTTTTACATAAAGTAGGCTCTACTCGTTATTGTGTTTGTTTTTATTACTCAACGTTTTATAACAAAAGATTTACACAAAGAACAAAGGATTTTAAAACGAATAACAATGAATCCTTAATAAATTTAAAAGGCTATGATAATATATTATAATTACAGTGAAATTATTTAGGCATATTTGTCGGTAAAATGTTAAACTGTTAGTCAACTCTTCTGGTTCCACTTATTATTAAAGGGTGTATACTACGAATATCTAAGAATATAATTATAGTTGGTGTAAACCCAATAAACATAAATGTCGTATTATGAGATCAATAGCTGAATTGTATTCAATACATTTGTGTTTTGTGCAGTTTAAATATTTCTGGAAAAATATTTACTCATCTTTATATTTCTTGAAATATTTTTTTACATGCCATTTTTAGTAAATACAAGTATAGAATCTTATCTTCTAAAGCGAGAGATAATTTTCGGTCTGCTAAATGGATCTGGAATCTCTGTCTAAGGATTTTTGATTTTTTGATTTTATATGGGGCTTTTGGCCACGAGAAATCGATTGGAAATGGTCACCAGTCTGGGAAAATTCGTTTTCTACTTCTTTTTATTAAATTAAAAAGTGAAATTTGTCCATTTTAAACAATACAAAGCACAGCTGATGCAAATGTTTTCAATGTCATTACAATAATCATCTGTTTTCTTTTAAACGAAGCACAGCTGATGCAAATGTTTTCAATGCCATTACAATAATCATCTGTTTTCTTTTAAACTGTATTTTATTAGAGGTAAGCCTAATGTTGTATCTATTTATAGTTACCATGGCAACGAATACTTCTGCTAAATAAACATACCCTTTATTTAGTAGTTTAATGTTATAGGCCTAACCTAAACGATGTTCACGGAAATTTTCAATAATAGTTATTGACGTGAGCGAACTAGGCCCTGCTTATAATCGAGCTTTAGCTCGGTCTCCTGGTACTATGAATAATATTAAACTTGTATTCCCATTAGTCTGGTCTCAAATCTTTTGTCTTCACTGTGCCAACAAAGTGAATTGAAATCTATAGATTTGCAGAGAAAACATAAACCAATCTTAAAGACCTAAAATCACATTTGTAGTCGCCCAGAAACAGTAAAGTTCAGTACAATACGCGAACATAACTTTATTTAACGTAACTTTGCAGAACATATTACTGACCTACATTTAGAAAAGTTTCGTATTTTAGCTGCGACATTTATTGCGGGAAAAGGTATATGTAAAGTTTGAATTGTATCGTGTAATATACAGGTTATTGCTTACATATATATATATATATATATTTATATAAAAAACAGAACCTGACTTTTCTAACGGAAATGGTAGAACAATTTACTATTAAATTGTTGAAAAGTATACTTTACGTAAGTAAATAAACAACTTCTGATCGGATTGCTGTGATTTTCTTTCTTTACTTTAAAATAAATTAGATTTATACTTGCTAAGCGTTTTAAACTAAAATAGAAAAAAAATATTTTTGGTGCGCTTTACATTTACCCGCATTAGCAATTCCTTTTAGCAAGAGTTAGCCTAAGTAGTATGGGCTATTTCTTATATGTTTCTGACAAATTATCCATTCAACATAGTATGATAACGAAGCTCAAAGAATCTGGCTTCAAGTTTTTCTCTTTTAATGAGAAAGATATTGAGTTACAGGAAAATCTATCTTCGTAGAGTAAAGTATGTGGTCCTAACAATTCGGTATTTTGGGCACCTAAGGACACAATGCAATGGCCGTTGTAAACACACACACAATTCTTAGCCATGTTCAAGAAACAGGAATCGAACACACTAGATGCCAAATCGATATCGCTAATGGTTAAAAACGTTGTATTCTTATTTTTATAATTTGAATATTTAAAAGTAATACTTTTGAAATGAAGACTGTGGACATAAAGATTTCATTATAAAACATTTCGATTACTCAGAAATTGCAGTTTCTGAAATAGTGATCAGTATTTTGGTGTTTCATATCCATAAAATATAAAATATAAAATATACATTCTATAAAAAATATTATCATTAATATAAAATAGTCTTATCATGAATATTATAAGACAGATGATGCATCGGAGATAACATCTTAGGGTAAGCGCACAGTGAACGCTGGTCGCAGGTAGTTGGTTGCAGGTAGCAGAATGGCGCTGGTCGCAGGTGACTGGTTCAGGCTGGTGAGTGCGCATAGTGAAAACATGGTAACATGGTTGTAGCTACCTGACTTTTGTATAAGTGAAGATGAGTTCCAGTAGCAGCGGATGATTTTCTTATGGAAAACCTATATACAAAGGTGTTATATTTTAAGAACGACAGTATTAATGAAATAAATAAAGGGAGAAGATTGTACGGCGAGTATCATCATCTCTTTCCGAAATTAAAAAAAGATAGAGACCGTTTTCATAAATACATGAGAATGACTCTCGAAACGTTTACTTTCATTCTGTCAAAAATAGAACATTGTCTAGAAAAACAGTGGTGTAACTTGCACAAGCAACCTATTTTACCAGAAGAAAGACTTGTGATTACTTTGAGGTACGTATTTTCTATATTTTGACTATTTAATTATATTCTGTATTATGAATATGTTTTTTTTTGTATTCTTGTAAACCACATTATAATAATGATATTCTTTAATTTAGGCCTATATAAAAATAATACTTTTATGTCAGTGGTGGTTCTAGGCCTCAAAATCGGCGTAGGTTGCACATTAAACCATCTATATTATTAATATTTATTTTGTTTTTTCAATATTTTATTAATATATTAGTGAATTACTGGTGTGTGTATTTCAATATTGGTTAACTGGTACGTAAATTAGGAAAAACGAATAAACTACACGTTTTTTCTATTGCTGAACCTATACAAAATTTATTATAAATAACTTTCAAATATTAATACAAAATATTAACTGATACATTTTAAAACGGCTGTAAAGTTGTAATGTTGACTTGTGTCCCCTGAGGAGTATAAAAAACGGTATCAGTATTCGGAGTATCAGGATTGGAAAATTATGTTTCTGTTGAATACGGACTTGGAATTTGATAAGAGGTGGTAGGGTAGGCAAACCTTTCTACAACCTCTTGAATTTGACTACGAAAAGTCAATTTCCTACAATCGGGTATTTTCTTTATATGCGGCAATAAACTTTTCAGGAAATGCAAGTCTTCATCATCCTTTTCAGAAGATTGTTTTCTCTTGATTTTTTCTTGCATTAGTTGTAGTTTTTCTCGTTCTATTTCAATAATTGTGTCTTTTAAAGGACGTTTAGACCGCTGTTTGACTGAACTAGTAACTGAATTAGTAACTTGATCTGTTTCACGTGACGTAGTTATTCTTTGTGTATTGTCAACGACATTGTCGAAAGTTTGTTCTGTGTCAAATTCTAAGACAGTGAGTACGTCAGAATTATTTAGTTAATTGAAATTGTCATCAAGCATGGAACCTGTCACCTGTTGTACAGCCTGAATCGTTGATTCTTGCATTTCAGAACATCCCGATTCAACCAGATCGGTTGATATTTTATTGGCAATGGTCAGATTACCGGTAGATGCTCGTGACTGCACGATGTCTTTCAGAAAAAGGAGTAACTTGAAATGCGGCCATTTACTGTCTTCCGTTTCACCAGCTGCCTCTCCTGATCTTGCACGTTTAATTTTGCTCATTTCTATTGCAAACTGATCTCTTAAGTACTTCCACTTCTTCCTCAGTTTTAAATCTGTGAAATAAATAACACGATTTAATATATAATAAAAATCAAACTTAATTACCAGACAAATTTCAATAGCTGAGCAAACCAAACTGGTGAGTTAAATAAACATCAAATGAAAACTCTCAAAAAAACAGTTTAAACAAATATTTAATACTACATAGGCCTACGTATTTTTCCAGCAAATATTTTATCATCAGTAGTGTAGGTTATACATAACTACTAAATTGTACATTACAAAACTCATTACAAAGTTTTTTAATGTAAGATTTAGTCATGTATTGCACTATGGAAGATGCCAGCTGGCTGGATAAATAAAATATTAGTAATAAATATTTGTTTAAACTGGTTTTTGGAGAGTTTTTATTTTATATTTATTTAATTACTGGAATCAATTACAATATTTTGATGCATAAATTCAAATAAATTCCATAATAGAAACTATTTATTGTTATTTACCTTTTCAGATATCTTGCGACTGGATCGTCATTTAGAACACTGTCGTTCAATTTTAGATTGGGAGACAATACAGTGGGACAAATAGTGAAAGAGACCACTGCATGCATTTTGGAAAACTTATATACTGAGCATATGCCAATCCCGACTAAAAATGATTATAAAATTATTGCCAATGATTTTTTTTAAATTTGGAACTTTCCAAACGTTATTGGTGCGTTAGATGGAAAGCATGTACGTATAATGTGCCCGAAAAATTCCGGTTCAATGTTTTTCAACTATAAAAATTATTTTTCTATGTTTTTGCAAGGAGTGGCGGATGCACATTACCGATTTATAACTGTTGACGTAGGTGGATATGGAAAACAGAGTGATGGTGGAACGTTTAATGCGTCTACGTTGTATGAAATGTTACAGAAACATAAGCTACCTATTCCTGAACCAGAAGCGTTTCACGGAACTAATGTCAAAGTTCCTTACGTGTTCTTAGCAGATGAAGCCCATCCACTACTTAATCACCTCCTCGTTCCTTATCAAGTTATAAGTTTACCCCTTGAAAAGCAGTGTTACAATAAAAGGTTGTCGCGTGCTAGGAAAACAATTGAATGTGCCTTCGGAATAATTTACTCGAAATGGCGTATTCTTTCCAAATGTATCGAAATTAAAAATCTTAATGCAATTGAAAATATAGTGAAGTGTATCTGTGTTTTACACAACGTCATAATAAATAAAGAAGGAATTGACCACCACCAGCTGGAAGTTGATATAGTATCTCCCGTGAAGAAAAAACCTGTTGGAAGACCTTCCGATGATGCAAAAAGTGTCCGGGAAACATTTACAACTTACTTGTGTAACAATCCTTTAGTGCATCAAAAAAGGGCAGATTAAATGCATAATAGGGCCTTACTAATATTATGGGAATTATATATAGTACATATCACAATATAATATTATAGGCCTATAATTTTTTTAAATTTCGACTTATGTAGTTTGAATAGCCTAGTAATTTTCAAAATAAATGTTGACTTATGTGGTTTAATTTACTAGTCATTTTCAGAATTATTTTTTACATTTCGATTTATGTAGGCCTAGTTTTAATATACTAGTAATTTTCAGAATAAATTTTGACTCATGTGGTTTAATTGACTAGTAATTTTCAGAATTATTTTTTACATTTCGACTTATGTAGGCCTAGTTTTAATAACCTAGAAATTTTCAAAATAAATGTTAACACAAAGTCTGCATTGTGTTTCCTGTATGAAGGCCTATTTGTAAAATAGAAATGCAAATGTATATTTACCATCTACTTTCATTATTGTTGCTATCTCATTCCATAATTTAGCAATAATATATCGATTTCCATGTGCCTTGATCCTCTTATCCCACAATGCACTCTTTGGAACACTAGAGATATTAATAATTCAATATCGATAAAATTTTCCATCACTATTAAATAATTTAGAATATATTTGTTTGTTTATGAATTATAAAGAAGCAAAAAAGAAGCGTACGCAAAACTTGTAAATAAGGTGCTAATTAATTAAATATTACAAAACAACACTGCCACTAGTCAATCTCAATAGTAGCAATAACCTGCGCGCAGGAATACTAGAAACAAACCCGTCGGCTGATTGGCGCTGGAAGCCAGCTTGCTGGTTCCGCCACCAGCGTCTACTGTGAGAGGTCTGATTTAAAGACAACTTCGTATTTCTGCCGGCATATTCTCGCTTGTCAGCAACCTGCAACCAACTACCTGCGACCAGCGTTCACTGTGCGCTTACCCTTATGCCATGTGGCTCAAAATTGTATAACACAGCCAGCAAGATATAAGTCAAATATTTAAAATGGACATAATGTTATCTAGAAATTTTAGTTAGGTCAGAGTATGATATTCATTAGATAAATAACTTAAAGGTAGGATTTAAATATCTTCTGAGTGTGGTGTTTCATTTGTCCCGTATTCCGTTTGTTTAAGCAGAAATAAGTAAGAAGGTGAGTAGAGTTTTAATGAGGAAGCAAAGCTCTAAAAATTGTGATGAGACTAAAAACTGTCTAAGCTAAATAATTTAATCCGTGCATATACAAAATTTAAGTTACAATAGAACGAAAGGAAAACATATATGCAAGAACAAGCAACAGGCAAAAACAAAAACAAAACATGAAGAATGAAGGGTATGCTAAAACAAAATGTCAAGCGT
The DNA here is from genome assembly GCA_018207615.1 of Philaenus spumarius. Classification (NCBI taxonomy): domain Eukaryota; kingdom Metazoa; phylum Arthropoda; class Insecta; order Hemiptera; family Aphrophoridae; genus Philaenus; species Philaenus spumarius. Next base: position 77,173 of record JAGFPH010000758.1, on the reverse strand, counting down.
TTAGTGAAAAATTGAAAGGAAAACCTTGAACAGAAATAAACTTATATGTGCGCGTGAATGTATAATGAAATTCACTCAAATAGTAAACCCAGCTGAAAACTTTTAAACATTAGCATAGCGTAGCCTTTGAATAGGTATGTAAGAAGTAAAAGGCATATTGCATTTTACAAACTTACTAAAATAATAATGAATCGTTATGCAATTCCGTATAATTTATTTCTAAATAACTCATTGAATTGTGTAAAAGGGATGATCTGTAAATTAGATTAACTTTTTAGAATTCTTACTAAACTTACAAGATACAAATATTGTGTAATGTCTAGTCACGTGTAAGAAATGAGTAAGCCTACATATATTTACGTTAAAACTGTTTATTAGTTAAAATGAACAATCAATCATTTAAATCGCTAAGTAGAGTGAATGAGGCTAAATGGTCTCTAATTTGATTTAAAAAATGGAACAAAATCAATAGCCTATCTAAAATGGTAAAAAAGTGAATTTTTAAACAAATATTGGCCTTCTTTTAACATTATCTTTTATATAGGCCTACCAACTAAATGCACTATGAATTTTGAATTTGTTCCTCTTTAAATGTAGCTGAATATTTAAAAATTACAAACAAACATTTAGTTTTATATCCTCAAATATATTTTTGGTATACAGAGAAATATATAAAGTATTTTGCATTATGTCTATTTTTATTGAAATAAGTTCTTGGCAATCGTTACTATCTGTATTTTTAAGGATAGAATATTGCATTGAAATAAATCATTTTAAAAGACACTGTAAGCTCTTCTTAAGCTTTTAAAGAAGAAGTTAATAATACCTTTCCTTATAAATCCTAATTCGAATGTGATTCTCGTCACGACTTGAGTTAAAATGATTTTATTTCTGATTTGTTAACACTTACTGTATCTAAATGAAACTATTACGGCTGAAAAATTGTCATCATTTTAAGAAAAATTACAAATCGTTGTGGCTAAAATTATCTGTGGAAATAGTATTACAATCTTCATTGAATTGAAAAATAATTAATGAAAATTGTACACAAAGTGTAGGTTATTTCAAAAAATAATGTTAGAAGAGCAAAAAGAATATGCTTTTAAAAGTCCATTAATAATAATAGTAACAACAGTGCTTTATTTGACAGATTTTTTTTTTTAACATAAGTATACTAAATTTAATAACATTGAGAGGCATGAAATGGTTTTTAATGGCGTCTTTAACCTGGTCTGTCAAGTTGGTAAAGTTGTTTTTAAAATATTAATGGAAAAAACTGTTTTTAAATCTATAAACTATATATTATGCTATTTTATAATTTTAAAACTATATATATATATATATATATATATAAAGAAAGGTATAACATATATTATACTACATGTATGCTTTATACTTATTTATTAATTTTCAGGACATACATTATTACAATATTTTATACTCATTGGACAAAAATATTTATTTTTATTCCTGAATAAATAAAGAATGAATTGCGACAATTTTTATAATTTTTTTAATTATCTTTACCTAGACTTTAGGTGGTAAAACTTTATAGTTGGTATTATTAAAAATATATTGAAATAAATAAATAGGCCTAATCGTAAAAACAACAACATATTGTTTACAATAAAGCTTGTCAAATTGTAATGTAAACTATAAACACTAACATATCTTATTTTTGTATTTGTTCCATTATTCTCTAACTTGATTTATTATTTGCTATTTCTTCATTCTCTTTAAAATTGAAACATTTGAGAATTTTAAAATTATGATCAGATAAATAATTAAAGGGAAAATACATTTTAAATTAAGGTACAGCTTAATATTTTGTAATTCATAATCTTATTATGTACTACTTTTAGAGCTTTACATTGATCAAACTTAAATTTGTAAATATTTTTTTATTATTGGTATAGTAGTTATAAAATCATTTATGTTAATTAAAACTTGTTTTGTTCTGCTTTATTAGGGTTCATAAATCTTCAACTAACTGAACTAATATAGTGGCATAAATTACTTTTATTTTTTCATATTTAAATCAAAGTTAGCAAAGTTAAATTTCAATAATAATCCCCTGTTTAAAACTATCGTTTAGCAACGAAATTCAATTCTGTTATTATTCGTACATTTGCCAATATTTATGTACTAATAAACATAAACATACACCCGACGGATCGGGAATATGATTCAACTCCCTCTAGCGAATAAAACTAAAGGAACGTATGAATGTGAAAAAGCGATAATAATAAAACTAAACTAATACCATACCAATACCCTTAAACTCTGACGAAGCAAATCTCAGTACTGAACCTGAAAAGTCCAAACAAGATAAAAAGAACACAAACAGAAAATTCAGCAAATGAACGAAAGTATGTGTTGACAGACCAATTCCTGAACATAGAATGCACTGTAGTTTCCCAAACGTTGTGTATTATTTTAGTACATAAATGATCGAAAATGTTCAAATAATTATTAACAACAGAATTAATAATATATTACACTTCCAAAACCGAGATAAACTTAATGTAAAATATTATATTATATAATATTGACAATATAAGTAATACTAAATAACATAAAATATAATACTAAATAAGTATTAGATAGTTAAGTGATACTAGATAATATAGATAATACTAAATAATATTCTACAGTGCACATAACACTAGTTAATATAATTATGTTATACTAAATAATATTATATAGTGTATGTAATATTAGATAATGTAGATCATACTAGATGATGAAGGTAACACGAAATAGTATTGGAAAGTGAAGGAAACACTAGGTTAAATAAATAATAATATATAATAAAGATAATATTAGATACTATAGGTCATAATCATATTAAACAATATTGGGTAGTGGGTAGTTACCTAATACTAGTTAGTTAATATAGAAGTAGATAATGAAGATAATATTAAATAATATTTGTAATATTAGATAATATAGACTAATAAAGTAAGACTAGTAATAAGAAATATGTCTACACAAAAAACAAAACAAATGTGCTACAAAGCTTCGGCCATGTAAAATAGTGAAGTTCTGCTGGTTTTCACTAAGTCATGTAATATTTAAAGAACCCACCCCAACAATACATGTTGTCATCAATGAACTAAACATGTGAACAGTAAAGTGTAAACACGGTGGAGGTTTATTAATTCAAACAAATGTTCCTACCAACGTTACTTGCGAGGTTGACACATGTAAAGCAGGGTTTGTGTCGATTATTGAAGACTAGTAAGTTGTATTCTTTAACTATGTTGATTTAGCTTGTAATTCGTAAGATATTCAACCTTAGTGAGATAAACCCTGATCAAGGTGGATGTGTTGGAATGCTATAGATACCGCTTTTTGGGGTACATGTTATACAAAAACTATTCCAACAGGGATGCGAAGAATAAAGCCTACTAAACTGTATTAGAAATACACAAGAACTGGACTCGACTCTCAAGGAGGAAGAAGTTGAAAAAGGTGAAATATTTATTCAAGAAATTTTTAAAGGAGTAAGCTGTAATAAACAAATTTATTATATTTTAAATCTTTGTTAAATATTTTTGTAAATGGTATCATGCACCATAAAAAATATAGTAAACATAACAATATCAACATAATCAAACTATAACTAATCATAGTTTTGACATTTTACAAAATATAAAATTTATTAATACACGTATGAATACACTTTTTCAACAATAACCTTTCTTTCTTATAATAAGTTGATTTGTAAAAATATTATTATTACAATATATTATTACAACTAACTGTAAATTTTCAGCAGTTTAAAATAATTTAATACAATGATAACTGTATTTAGCCGCACACTGAAAACAATTATTATTATTAATATTTTGGTTATAATACGGGTAGGCCTACGTATTGTTGTGTTATTAATTTAAAGGATAAAGACAGTGAAACAGTTGAAGCTGATAATACATTTCCTAACTTTAGTTCAATGAAGGCTTGATGAACGTCATTATACGTGAGGGGATGATATTGGAGACAACAAAGAAGGATAGTAAGAACATATTTTTAATGATCCTATTTAATTAGTACATATTATGCATACAACACTTAAAATTATACTTACTACATTTATTCAACAAATACATGAATTAGTAAAACTATTCTGATTTAGAGATCATTGAGTAACACATTATTCGTCACTAATGTATAAGGTTTCAACTTGGAACAACACTTTTACCTTCGTTGAAATAATCAGTAAATGTATCAAAAACGCTGTTTCTACATTTCTAACCATTAAATTCGTTTAAAAAAATGGGAGTATTTGTTGTTTAATGACACATTTTCCTAAAACATTTTCTGAGAAGAGTTTTTGTTCATGGAAGTAAAATTAATTGATTTTTGTTAAATAATTATGCCTTCGTCACTAACATGACTTTCTATATTTTTATGGAATAGCCTTAAACGATGCTTAAATAACATTAAAGTATGTTAAAAAATATACACCAGATACAAACAGAGAACTTCAGAGTTTTTGTTTGGTTTATGAGATACCAATAATGTTAACCATAAAATAATCATCATCTTAATAAAATCTATTCATATATTTTTACGAAAGTAAATAAAACATATGGCTCAACATATACACTATATCAATTCTGTGATTAAGTTGAATAGCTGTCTAAAGTTCAATTGTTAACAGATTGTTATTAGGAGTTAAATGGTAAAGACTGTATAAGATCGTAGAATAAAACTATCATGCGCACACCGTGGATATTATTTATGATTACAGACAAAATTGATTTGTATCACGTATTAAATTGTACGATGTTGTAACACACAGTTGCTGCTACGGTATGAATGTGACATTATTTTGTTTTGTATTTTAGATAACTTAAAGTGTAAATGGTTAAACGTTTGTTGTATAAATGTAATTTCTTGTACATTTCCCGAAGACATAACATCTTTCAAAACGACTTTAGGGACAATTAACTTACGATCAATTGTGAAAAAAGTACTACATTACATGTTTTATGCTTTGAAATTCAACAGTAATTAGTAGTGTGATATCTCTTCAGTACTAAGTTTGGAAATATCATCAGCATCTAAACTTATAAAGCAAGAACTGACAAAATTATGGAATAATGATAATCTGTGACACAGGTCTAGCAGACAAAACTATTTGATATGAAGATAAAACAGAAGAGAAATACAAAATTTAACTGACAAGAATTTTTTCAAAAGCGAGCACGAAAATCTAAAAAATCTAAATTTGGAATAGATTTGTTTGTTTTAAATGATTTTATTTAACTGTCTAATTGTTTACTATTTATAGAAACTAAGCTTACCATTATTTACGCGGCTACTCACTTAGTTTATTTTTTCTTACTGTAATTATTTTTAATGTTTAAAAATTAAAATTTTCATTTGAAAAGATACTTTTAGTTCGGATTTCTTTTTCAATAAGAGAAATAATTTAAAAAAATAACGAAAACATCTATACAAAATATTACAAAGAGGTAAAGTTTGGTTTTTTGTTTGTTTGTATGTAGGGGGTAATCTCTGGCACTACTGAACCGATTGTTATAGCAAGTCTATAGCACGCAAACTGTAACATAGTGAGTTATTCGCGCATTCTTTGTTTTCGTTGCCCATTGTGAGTCATTTGTGGTTCCCATCCGGGTTCTCCATTTGGAAATAATAGAGGATATAGCATTATGTCACAATGTGGGTTCAATGCCGATAAAAGCTTAGATCCACTTTGGCGGTTATACACTACTACATAGCGATTTTGTGGCGGTTCACCTTCTTCCGAATTAAAAACTCCGGCAATTTCATCTACGGTAGGTTTGTTGAATCGCCTCAGATCCATAGAAATGTTATCTACATATCTAAGTACAATGTTTTCCCTTGAAATTGTCATTTCCTTCATTTGTCATCATTTCGGAAGCTTTTCTGTAGGATTGTGAATAGGGGTTATCTGCTAATATGTCCGATAATCATGTAATTATTTCCAATTTGAGTTCACTATTTTCCGCTCTTTGTAGTCTAAGATTATATGCAACTGCAGTATCAATGAAATATAACTGTCCATATGAAGGGGCTTGCTCATCAATTGGTATTAAGTCTGAAATATAACGGTGAATTTGGCCCTGAACTTTAAAGCAATATGGTCCGTTATCTGGTACTTCCTTTTGTGTAGCTGAGAGGAATGCAAATGCCATAGCACTACTATACTGTCTTATAATTTTCATAAAATGGGCATTATTAAATAACTGTTGCAGCTCATTGTTATTTTAAGGCTGTGGTAGATGTATTAGGCCATTGTGGCAGTAAGAGTTGTAGTGTCCATTCGTCGATTCATCAGTGAAGTGTAATGAACCACAATGCATGCACTCATTGTTCATTGGTCCTAGGTTGTGTATTGCTACCTCATTTAAAAGTGATAATCTATACATAGGAATATCTTCCAGATCATCCGGCTGCTCATTTCTGTTTCTTGCATCAATATTACGTCGAATCTGGCACCTGTTGTTCTCATTTCGAGGAACAATACTTCTGCGAGGTGGCCTACCTCTGCGTGGTGGCCTTCCGACGTTATTCATTACTGTGAAAGCAATTAACAACACACTTACACTTACACGTACATTTACTATTTTTACCTAAAGATTAAAAGTGTAAATTTTTTTTCAAAAGCTTTGATTCTAATTTTCACTTTGTTTTATTTACTTCACGACCATTTTTAGAAAAACAATATATATCACAAAAATGCATATTCAGGTGTGGTTATGATTTTTATATAAAATCAGCTGTTTTGACACTAAGAGATATAAACAGATTTAAACCTAGATTCCCATGCTATTTAAATGGGAAATATTTTATTCTGCAACAACATTTTAGTGCATAATTGAGAAAAATTATACCTAAAGTTTAAAAGTGTCAAATTTTTGTTCAAAATCGTTGATTCTAATTTTCACTTTGTTTTATTTATTTCTCGACCATTTTTACAAAATCAAAATATATCACAAAAATGCACATTTAGGTGTGGTTATAATTTTTCCAATTTATTTAAAATCAGCTGTTTTAACAATAAGAGATATAAAAAGATTTAAACCTAGATTCCCATGCTATTTAAATGGGAAATATTTTATTCCGTAACAACGTTTTAGTGCATAATTGAGAAAAATGAACAATTTTCCCCAAAACTTCATGCCCAGACCTCTAAAATGAGACTTCTCCCAGCTTTCTACGACCTACCGTTCTCTCACAATTTCATTTGCAAATTTGGGCTTACGGAATTAGATATATAGATTACTATAGTAGGCAAAGGGAACATAGTTTTTATGCCAAAATAACACTAATATCTACAGATCCTAATATGTCCTTTAGGTTTACAAGGATTCAATTCCCATTGCGATTAGCTTTTGCTATTATTATAAATAAAGCGCAAGGCCAACTTTCACAATAGTTGGTATTTATTTGAAGAGGCCAGTGTTTGCACATGGTCATCTTTATGTTTCCTCCAGTCGGGTAAAGCAGCCAGATGACGTTAAAATCGTAATACATCCAAGTAAAGATCAAGGAAGCGATCAAAATGGACACTATACAATAAATGTTGTTTACAGGGAGATTTTGTTGTCATAATACAGTATTAGCACTTTAAAATTTTGAAGCTGACATTATCATTGCGTTTTTCTAAATTTATTTTTAATAGATTCAAAGATATTTACATATTTAGTTAATATCCATGAAGAGTATTGAAAAAATGTTTCCTTAGTTGTCTTACCATTAAAATGTTTTAATAGATTCAAATACATTTACATATTTAGTTAATATCCATGAAGAATATTGAAAAAATGTTTCCTTAGTTGTCTTACCATTAAAATGTTTGAATAGATTCAAATACATTTACATATTTAGTTAATATCCATGAAGAATATTGAAAAATTTTTTCCTTAGTTGTCTTACCATTAAAATGTTTTAATAGATTCAAATACATTTACATATTTAGTTAATATCCATGAAGAATATTGAAAAAATGTTTCCTTAGTTGCCTTAAAATTAAAATGTTAGATAATAAACCGCTTGCACAGTGCTTTCAAATTTTACTTTAAACAGAACAAACATCAACATAAATTATGCAGGTATGTAATAATTATTGTGCGTGTTATATTCACAAATTTTAAATGATAATTTAAGGTACGGTAACTCATGAGACTAACAATTTACTCAATAAAATTACTACAATATATAGGGGCTATTTCCCCTACGAGCCACTAGTCAAGTATTATGTGCCTTATAATAATAACATGATTACATAATATTATTATTATTTATAACACTGAAAACAATGCTTTCTTTAACTTAAAGGTTATGCAAATGATTAAGATGGCTTATAGTTAGTTTATGACGACATCGTTTCGTCGTGGCATTACTGAAATTACATTTTATTAAAAGATTTTAAATTCTCTCTATAATTTTTCGGATCGGATTGTAGGTTTTGATACTTAAAGTCTACAGTTTTATAGGCCAAGGAATCTCATACCGTAACTGCCAAATCAATATCGCTAATGGTTGAACTATTGGGGAATTTAAATCTTTAATTTAAACTTTTTATTCCTTCTTTTTACATTTCGGTTATTTAACCCATTTTGTAGTAATGAAGTTTGGGAACGTCATGAGCTGCTGTTTGCAGAAGAGTGACTTCTAGAACCTAAAATGCCTAAAGGAGTAATGATTTTCTCTGAATTTGTGATAACTCAAACATACCCCCTTTTATTATAATACAAAACAAAATAAAATGAACACATTTTTATAAAAAAATTAAATTAATTTACAAATTAAATTTTTTTTTGTACATGAAAATCTTCAAAAGAAGGGTAAAAACAGAACAGCACATTACAATCAGGGCAATGCAAGTTGTGTCAGTTTACTTTTTGCTCTTTTGTTGCTGTATGTTAGCAAATGTAGCATCAATTTTGAAATTTCTTTGTTTACCATTGTCGTGTCGGAAGCGGCTGAGGAATGTGGCGCCCTGTCAGACGCATTGTACTAGCCTACTGGTCGCGGAACGATAGCCCTCTCTTTTCTTGATGTGCAATGCATCTCAATAATCTTTATCGGAAAGATTTTTATAATTAAGGAGCTATGCAATTGTATGACAAATACACATGTACACATATTAAATTAACGATCTATCTAATAAAATAGGCAAACAGAATAAATGGCGACCACTCCGAGTTCCAACAACAAATATACCTCAACATATTTAACACCTTACATCCAGATTATTGGCTATAAGACAGTTTCGTACCAGTAGACAGCGAATCATTTGTTAGTAAATAGTAAACCATAACCTCTCGACTCAATAAAGGGTGTTTCTGTAACTCATCCCTTTCCTTATCCTACTCCAACATTCCAGTGACCTCGTATCAAAACTATTTCGTGTAAAGTGTCTTAAAAATAAATTAAAATGGTGAGGGAAGCAAAACAATACAGAACGTCACCCTTAATTTTGTACTATTTGTACATGACATTACTATTTAACTGTAATTGCCGTACTCCTTAAAGGGTTAAAAATATTACTTGTGAAATGAAGATTGTGAACATAAAGCAACCAATAACAAACATATCAAATACTCAGAAATACGGTTTATAAAATAGTTATCAGTGTTTTGGTGTTTTATATCCATAATATAAAGAATATACATATTTCTATATACAATATTATCATTAATATAAAATAGTCTTATCATAAAATTATAAGACAGATGAATACAACTTTTATATACCAACTAAATACACAATAAGTTTCGAGTTAGTTCCTCTTTGAAATGTAGCTGAATATTTAAAAATTACAAACAAACATTTAGTTTTATATCCTCAGATATATTTTTGGTATATAAAAGAATATATAAAGTATTTTGCATTTTTTTCTACTTTTATTGAAATAAGTTCTTGGCAATCGTTAATAACCCGTATTGTTGAGGATAGAATATTGCATTGAAATAAATCATTTTAAAAGACACTGTAAGCCCTTCTAAGACTTCTGAAACTTTTAAAGAAGAAGTTTATAATACCTTTCCTTATAAAACGTAAAGCGATTGTGAATCTCTTCACGACTTTAGTTAAAGTGATTATATTTCTGATTTGTTAACACATACTGTGTCTGAATGAAACTATTACGGCTAAAACAATGGTCATCAATTAAATTGAACCCAAAGATAGAAACATAAAAAATGATGAATTGTTGGGACTAAAGTTAATTGAAATGATCTCCATTGAATTTAAAAGAAGATAATGAAAATTTTACTAAAAATGTTAGTTTTGTAGAAAAACAATTGTTAGAATAGCAATAAGATATGTTTTAAAGCAGTCGAGTGTAGGGAAGTTAGTGTAATGGGTTGAAAAATAAAAATAATTTATTTTAACAATTTATATGGTTTATATGGTCACTTTAGTGACATAAAGTGATACTATTAAAAAAAGATTTTGTGTGCGTTTTGCCTGGTTGATTATGTACGGTGATAAGAAAAATCTACAGTCCCCACAAATCTGAAAATGTTTAACAAAGATGAGCAATAGTGGACTTCGATTATTTCATATCAAACTCTTTCTCTCTATTCAACCCCAAATGATATGCATTTAGCATTTAGTTGGCCACTATTTAACTTAGTTTTTGCTTTGCCATGTAAACAACAGATATACCGGTAGGTATTGTAAGTTTCCACAAAGTTAAATATCTTGAAAACGATCAGAGATATTGAACAAATAAAAATATTTACTTTAATTCTACCCCTAAATCTGGTTTGTATTTCTTGCAAACTAATTAAAACTATTGTCTCGTTGTTTAGTATTACCCCAAATCATCCTTAAATCCGTCAACTCGTATCTGACTCAACGGCAATCCTATAATCCCAACTTATTGCACTTCCATACAGCTGGAAACTTAAATTTTCTCGCAACTATACCTTTTAACATGTAATCAGCGAGAAAATTTCGAAGAGTGAATGGTTGACATTTTTATTACCGAATGATGAATGCATGCTGAAAAGTAAATGGATCAAAATTGTAGATCTTTTATCATTTATTGGAATGCCAAATTTAATGCCTGAAGCTGTACTATAAGTCTGTACAAAAATTAAATAACATGAGAAAAATTTACATAAATAAAAAATCTGGTTAAACTAAAGTATTACAAAACAAAGAAGTACAATACAAATTTAATGAACGAATATTTTAGACATTTTAAAATATTTATAAGCCTGTCAAGTTTAAGACTGAAGCATTAAGAATGTAGACAAATTAAATAATCTGGGAAAACATTTACATAAATTCTGGCTCTACTAAAATATCAGCGATGTAGAAACGATGAAGATCTCACTAAATCCGGCCTGTGGAATCAGTTTTTTTATAGGACTTACTGTTTTAGTACAGCTGGAAAAGGTCTGCATTGATTTTAAAGATGAGTAAATAACATTTCTAATATTTCAATAATCCGTTATCCATATGATTTATATACTCCCGAGATTTTAATTTAGGATTAATAATACGCACAAATGTTAGCGGCTGAACTACGAAGACTTTAGTTTCTCTATTCATCTTAAATGCATAATATAGATTTTAAGTAAAGTGCAGATTATAATATAAGTGATCATAATTATAATATTATATAATGTATTACATATTAGATTAAAAAGTGAAGGAAAAAATTAGATTTTAGTATAGAATAAAAAGTTAGATCCAAGTAACCCTCTTCCACTTCTTAAACATCTATTCTTCCTATTGTCCGTTTACAGTTTAGTTGATAGTATGGGCCTTATGGAGGCTTGCCGCGCTACTACCTGACCTATAACTACATCGGCTGCAATTCACAACCACATTGAATTATGAATATTCTTGTCTCAGTGTTTAATTCAAGATCAAAATTTATTCATTTTAGTAACGTACCTCATGTTTAAGTAAACCCCATTATGAAGTTTAAACTACATTAAACTAACATTACATTAGTTTTATTCTAACGTGTAATTGCTATATTGGTGTGCTATTTCAATTCTAAAAAAATTTAAAATTGTTTTCTGAAAGCAAATATATTCTCCCAAATAAAATAATATACTCTCAAAATAATTACTACAATAATAATAATGTACATACTTAATTATAAGAATTTAGGTCATTATATATAGTACAGCACCAAGAAAGCTCTGATGTTTTCTGTAAACTAAACTTAGTGCTTATTTTTATCAATCCTTAATTCATTTTGATAATACATTTTGAATTTAAAGATTTTTCCTAAAGATCTCAATCATTTACTTTCCTAAAAAACAGCTCTTCCATCAAAATAGGGTAAATGTAAACAAATTAACTATTTTTTCACTTTGTATTAATGTTCCACATTAATACAAATTAATCTTGAAAATATAAATATCAATAAAAAACAATATCAATTGAAATAAATTCCTAATAACTAGTTTAAATGAGTTTTATGAGGTTGATGTTTTCATGCGGGCTACTGGCGTAAGATCTTCTTTTCAATGGACAATGGCTGCCCATACTACACACTAAACTGTAAACGGACAATAGTTGAAGTAACGGATCATCTTGCACATTTGATGAATTTCTGTGTTTTAATCCGTAATGTGTAAAATGCTGTATAGAATTAAAACAATGACACTAAAAGTTGATAAAATATTAAATAACTATTTGTATACTGGAGTTGCATCATATACCAACCGCAATATGTAAATAAGTTCATTGCACAACTTTATCTCTGAAGTTTGATCACGCATTGTGCTACAAAACAAGAGGTCCTCGATTGCTGTATTTAATGTATGAACGTTTCCCTCAGGATTATGTTAGAATTGTGCATTAGTTTTATTTATATAACTTATGCAATGTTCAAGCTTGCCCAATCCATCCCTAAGGCTTAAATAATGATTTTGAATTCTTTTTCCTCAACAAAGCTTCTGCATAAAACAAGTTATAATGCGTGTTTTAAGTATTCGATATTTATTCCTAACAAATACTATTTTAGTGTTATTTTTAAATTAAATTAAATTTTATTACCAAATTTTTAGGTATGATTTCAACGTGCCAAAATTTATTAAATATTTTTTTTTTTCTGTTAGCCTACAACTACGATTAAGTTCTCGTACGAAAAAATAAAATGCTCTACACAATTTCATACGTAATATTGTAAAGCAATTTATAGTATCCGTGTAAAATTATAACTGAGTAAGAAATGAGAAAACAATTTAAAACATTTCTGTTGGTGTTTTTATTATCTTGGCGTAACAGTAAAAACTGTTTAAATTTTAAATGCGATACAAAATAAATAATTTAGTGTATAAAGTATAATACTAAAGTTATCGTTAGTTCTATTGCGTATTAGCCTACCTCTAGGCAGACTTAGTCATAAATATTAAAGTAGATTGAACGTGAAGGTTTATCCAAATATGAACGCCCAAAAAACGTATTTAGCTTCTACCAAAATAATACTAATTAATGTTGTATTATTGTAAGTGTTTTATACTTATCGATCTATTAACAGACAGATTAAGAGTCGAACATCTAGTCGAAGTGCGTGTATATTTTGGGTGTGTTAATGGTGAAAGACAATCAAGTGGAATGCTTTATGTGATGCATGTATTGTGCTTCATTTCTAATCTGTGAATTTTTTATGTAACATGATGATGCCCAATACTCCATTAGTTTAAGTAAAACAAGATCAATCTACGAAAGTAGAAAACATTTATAATATAAAAATTACATAACTGATTCGTATGCTACAATGTCCAAAAGGCCCTTGTCAGACGAGGTGGCCAGAGCACGCAGCTGATGCAGCCAGCGACGCAGCTGGCTGCTCAGATTATCATCGGCCATTGATTCTTATGGAGGTTATTACACGAGGGTAGCCAGCGACTTCGCCGGACTTAAGCCACCAACTGGCTACAGAGTCCAGTAGCCACTCCGGTCGCCAGTGGCTACTCAAACTGGTGACGCGATGTTGCAGTGTAGCATACGAGCTTATTACACTAGGTCGCCACTAAGTCACTCGTCACCACTCGGTGTGTATCACTGCGCGTAGTATACTATTTCAGACTGTAGATACAGTGACTTGTTAACAACTATTCAATATGTCCTCACCTAGAGCAACTGTGGAGAAACCAACACCTAGTGCAACTGTGGATAAAGAGGTAGGAGGAAAGAAGGAAAAACAAGAAGAGCTGCTGACAAAGTGCCAGAAGTTGGCGGAAACAGTAACCACAGAAAATGCCATTTCTGAGATAAAAAATAAACACCCTTTAATTTGGAACTGTACTGTGGATGAATACCAAAGTCATATATCTCTGTAGTTCACAGCAAACTGAGCTGTTGTGGGGATACTGGCCTCTCAACTGGTCACTCCACTGGCCACTAGTTCGGTAACCTGTTGCGTCGTCAAAAAAAAAAAACAAAAAAAAAAACAATATTAATAAATAAAATTATTAAAAAAAAACATTAATGTTAACTAAACTGTCTGGAACTAGAATCCTACCACGAGATATACAATCTACAACACTACAATATTAGGTAGATTAAGACAAGATTAAATGGTACAAGAGTAAGACTATGCAGTTAGTACAAAATAATATACGTGTAGATAACTTTAGGGGAAAAGGAAATGATGGCTTAAAAGGATTACCTAAAATTTAATTAGATTTACAAAAAATTTCAATGCAGTCACTTCGGTAAAGAACAATTTAGTTTTAGAATTGGATTTCTTCCCAAGAGTTATTTAAATTTAAACCCTTCGTGAGAAAAATATGACAGCAATTTACTTTACACTGCCGCGTTTAATTCAAGTAGATGCAGTCATTTTGTAACCGTACTTTGTCTAATGTCTCCTTTATTGTATTCAAGTCATTTTTTGTGCAGTTTAAATGTTGTAAAAGTAAGTTTTTGTATTTACTTTTTTCAAAATAAATAAAGATCCAAGATCTTCACTCTTATTTGAAACAAATATCTCGTGTTTTGGAGTTAGGTACGCTACCCTTAATCTACAAAATCGACAGTAGCAAAATTAGGGTTAATATTACTTCATATAGTTTCGTTTCATATAAAATAAAATAAATCAGAAAATAAGACTTTCAAATTCGTATACAAATGCGCTATAAAATACCTGATTTAAACTTGAATAGAAACAAACAAATGGAATATTATTTTCTTTTGGTCATAACATTAATACATAACTGTTTAGCAATAAGCCCATTGTTTAGTGACGTTATTGATGATAGTACCAATCTGCTGTAAATTTTAATGTAACTTATAAAAAAATATTGAAAACAAAAAACAATAGATCTTTATTGTGTTTATCACTAACCTAAATGAGGAGAAATTGTTTTAATTAACATTACATTTAACTACAAATTATTAAACCAATTTTGGTCACCTAAAGGTAGCAATAGCCTATATTTTTTAAAATGTTTTAAAAAATTTCGATTGTTCTTACAAAAAAAGAATCAGAATTGTTAAGTTATTAATAGTTTATACTGTTTCAAATGTTTTACTGATGTTTGTCAAGTGACACATAGGTGATAAAATCCCATAAAACCACGCAAGTAATCTATATATATAAATTCCAAATACCACTCACTCACTCCTAACTCATCACGAAATCTAAAAACTACTGAACGGATTGGAACGAAATTTTGTATGTAGCTTCCTCTAGGGCCATAGGTGCTCACTAAGAAAGGGTTCCAAAAATTCGAAATCTTAGGGGGTTGGGGTCAAAGTTACTAAATCACGATTTCTCCAAAACTACCGAACGGATTGGAATGAAATTTGGTGTATAGCTTCATCTAGGGCCGTAGGTGCTGACTAATAAAGGGTTTAAAAAAATTCGATATCTTATTAGTGTTTGGGTGAGTCAAATTTACTAAATCACGATCTCTCCAAAACTACCAAAAGGATTGGAATGAAATTTGGTATGGAGGTTCCTCTAGCGCTCATTAAGAAAGGGTTTAAAAAAAATCGAAATTTTAGTGGGTTTGGGCGATAAAAGTTACTGAAAATCCCCATACAAATACATAGTATAATATATTTATTGATATATTTTTTTGGTTAATATACTTTTAACTTTGATTTCTCTATCGATCCATGCAAATCCGGATGTATATATTTATCATCATATCTAATGAACAATTTGTCTAAACATGGTGAAATCTTAAACAATATATACTATTTATGAGATAGATATTCCAATTAAACAAAATATTGAACGGTTATAAGTCTTATGAAATTTTTTTGAAGGGTTTAAAATATTGGTAAATTGGATTTTTATTTTGTTACCTACAGACTAATTACGATTTCGTAAAATTTATATAAACTTGAAATAAGAAACCTGGCACAAATAACTGTACCTTGCCTCTCCCGCCCCTCCCACACTTTCGTTTTCCTACTTACTGACCACAAGGCACTGGTGCATCAGTTGGGCTTATCATTTTGATGTTTTCATTCCTCTAAACCCTTCTATTCCTGATACTCCCGTTCCCTTTTAATATTGGGGACATTGGGCAGCTTTCATACAATGGCCTTCAAAACTCTCAATCCCCGTCGACAGAACCGTGTTTGTCATCTGATACTGTTGAGTCAGATCATTGTTCCATTGTTCAAACCACCCAGAAACGTGGGAAAAAACGGCGAAAACGTTTTTCTAATACTAATCGTTCTAAAGCACATAGGGAGTATGTTAAAAGATACAATGCAAAAAATCCCGCCGTAAATCGAGAGGCTGTCAAAAGATACAATTAAAAAAATCCTGCCGTGCATCGTGAGGCTTCCAAAAAGTACAGTCAACAAAATACCCAGGTCAAAATGGCTGCCGTTTAAAAATACAGTTCTAAAAGATGTCACATGAAGGTGCTTACATGGTCTGAAAAATCAATGTCAGGGTTTCACTACAACTGCAACACCGATTATCACAAAGACAAAACAGTTGAACTAGGTCGTATGACGACATGCAAATGGTGTACAGCTATTAAGTGGTATAAATGACATATGGTTTAGAACCTACGATTCATATCCTTATGACACACAAAATTATCATCATTTGTCGCATTTATTTCACCAAAATAATTATGCAATAGCGAAGCATTGCCGGGTCAGCTAGTACTAAATATTTAATACTTTTTCAAAATATAATCTTGGCTCTGAAGACTGAATTATAAAGCAAATCCATGTAAATTATTTTAGATAGGCAAATCTGTGGAAAATATTTTGTGTAGATATTTATGAATTATGGTTTAATCTATTAATAATTAATCAAACTATATCCATTGTGAATAATCTTGAGTTTGTTAAACAAATCAGAGTATAAATACTACACACAAACTTAATGATTTTAATATTTTAAATAAAATTTACTCATACGGCACAAATAACCAAAAAATACAGACACGAAAGCGGAAATTAATTAACTATAGGTCAATTTAAAAAGAATTTCTTTGGCAAGTACAGTACAATGACATGATTACTATAAGAAGTATTTCAATCAAAATGTTTTTAGAGATTAAATTATAGTTTTTTATCTAATAAAATGTATATAAAGCTAACGAGGTTTTTAACTACCTTTATGTAAACTTTAATTACTTAAACTTAGGTGTGTTTTAGTACAATAAAAATGAACTATAAAATGAAAGTTGTTTTTAAAATATGCGAAATGCACACTTTTAAAGTGATACAAATAAATTTAACCACCCCATTATACTACTTTTTAAATATGAATTTAGTTGAACAACTTAGCATGTTACACTATATTTGATATTTTAAGTAAAATTAAATTATTAAAAATTTACTATCTCATACATAGTAAAAAGTGTTATGTTTGAAACAAATATGTCAGTAAAGACAGTTTGTGACATATACAAAATATCTTATTTTTGTAAAACATTTTCAATTTAGTGTAAGAATTAATAATATATAGTATTATAAGCTTTGTTATAACTTCATGTTTAAATTTTCAATTTGTAATTAGTTTCCAACAATGTCAGCTGTAGCTAGTTGTGTTAATTATATGTAGGTAAATAGTTATTGTTATTAATACATTCTTAGGAGCTATAACAACTACAACATATCATTGAGTTTATAAAATTTTAATTAAATTATTTGTTTTATTCAGAAAATAAAGTGAAAATATTGAGAGCACTTTTATTATCTAGGGTTTTCTAGGAGGAGAAAACTGGAGGTAGCCTTTTTAAAAAAATAAAAATGGACCTTGTTTGGAAATAAAAGCGTATTGAATATAAAATATTTGTGCATTTTACCATGTTTTCATGATTTAAACATTCATGGTTTCGAAAATTATAATTTCTCTATGTACAAACATAAGCAATAAATTGGTAGATAATAAACAAATAATTTTAGATATGTCGACAGTTGATATTAATTGTGTAATACACGTCGTTGCTTTTGAAACAAGGAAGGAGAATTTTTTCGAGAGCAGTAAATATTTACTTGATTGCATAATTTAATTAATTTCATGTTGTAATGTTTTTTAAAGAATTTAATTCTTGCTTTATAATTCTGGATTTTTACTTTTGCAAATAAGATTTACGAGGAAAGTTATCTTTGGATTCAATTGTACATCAAGATTTATTTATATACTTCTAAAAAGATAATCTCTTAAAAGCTCGGTTTTAACAGTTTAAGATGATGGTTCTAATTAAATTATTATAAATACATACAGGTGTTATCATATAATATAAGAATGTATGTATAATCATGTATAGTGCTGTAATTAATTTCAGTAATGATCTTTCGCACAAGAAAATTTTTATAAAATGTTCTACATGTTATACGATAAAGTTTTTCACAGAACATGAATTGTAGCTGTCTTCGTAGCCACAGTAATGTCGTGCCAGTCTTTTCATTATGAAATTCCAACTTTGGATAAAGGCTGAAGTAATAATGTCTGTTCATACCTTGATATGGTTGGGATAGTCAACTGTAGAAATGACGTGTGACACATTACAAGTTATGAATTTAAGACAAAAATAAATCACACTCGTTGCTAAATATCTACAATTCCATTGTATTATTGTTATTAATAGTGTGATAGTTATGAATCGCATTCAGATTCAATTTTCATTTCTGACAACTATTATAACGCTCTTTTATGTAGCTATTGTCATTTTTTAATGAAACTCCGAGTTAAAGGAAGAATTTATTGCACTATTGTTAAACCCACACTTCCATTCTATCTCCCATTCCATCTCAAGCTTTTCTTTTCTCTCCGCAGGTCAACAGTGCCTTCTCTAAAGTTAATTAGTATTCTTTCTTTAGAAGTTTAATGCAATACTTTCTATAGTACGTTCAGCGAGAGTTTGCAGTAAATCGCTACCTATGACGGATGACAGGGAAAGACATGGGCAATTAAACATCTTAATAAATGTTTTATTAAGTCACGTGTGTATAAATTTAAAATTAAACTAAAAAAACGCATTCAAAGTCTAAATTTAAAGCTTCAAAATGGCCACAGCACACAGCGATTTACTGCAAACTCTCGCTGAACGTACTATAGGAATTATTGTTCTTAGCTTGATTTTTCACAAATTAAAAAATAATGATGCTTAACTGCGACACATATTTGGCGAATAAAGGAAATATATAATTGTTTTCTTTGTTATTATAAATGCTTAAAATAAGGGCAAAAATTAAAAAAAACATAGATAACTATTGCAATTGATATTGCTTTTATGTATTGCCTTCAAAACACAGTTAAAACAATTTTTACTTTAAAATTTTTACTTAAAATCCGAATTAGGTTGTTATATTATTTCAGTAAAACGACCTGATCATGAATGTAAATATCGAAATATGGGATAAATTAAACTTATCATAATAATAAATTTAAGTACTTTGGAGCTTTGCTATTTTTTATTTCTTCTCGTACGTTTTTAGAGGAAACGATTTTATTGTTATGTTAGCAATAGTACATTCTGAGTTAATCATATGGTTTTCATCATTAGCCTAACTCCTCCCCCCCCCACGTAGTAGAAACACCCACTCCACGAAGGAAGAATATAAGCAAAATGTTTTATCATAGTTTGTAAAATTAACCCTATGATTTTGGTATGTAGAATTGTGTCAGTGCTTTTATAGTGTTAAGGAAAGTAATTTAATGCAATCAGAAATAAATAGATTATAATTTATTGCTAGATGTACCCTTATACATCTTTAACACTCTTTGGTCTGGTTGCAGCAGGCTATTCAACGCCAAAACTGGATTATTTCTCATAAAACTACATATACAGGGTGGACCAGCTAAAGTGTGACAATAGCTAACTTTTAAATACGATTCGGACAAAAATGTTTAAATAGAACATCTGCCCTTCATTTTTTATACCTTTTGGACTGTATAACATTTTATAAAATTATAAAAAATGTATACATTTTTTCAAAATCCACCATTTTGAATCCAAAATGGCGGCCAACTTAATTTTTTTAAATAGAAACGAACCATTTGTATGACGTTTTTGGATTTTATGGGCAATTTTAGGACTTTTTTGTTCTTTATATTTTTTTGATAAACCTAACGGTTCTCCTGTAAAATGAAGTCGAAGTTTTAACGGCTAATCACTCATAAAGGTTACAATAACCAACTTCTAAACCATGCTTAAGACAACAAACTTTTTTTGGGGCACTTGCTCTTAATTGTTGACACCTTTTGGACCATGCATACAAAAATTCAAAATAGTTAGGTCTACAGGTAAAAAAAATTAAACATACTCTTTTTATGTTACAATACTTTATCAAAGTTGTTTTATCATGGTGTAAATTAAAGCAAAATGACATAAAATTACTCTAAAAATGTAAGAAATAGTTTACAAGAAGTGCTCGAAATGATGTCCTTCCATTGCGATGCAACTTATCATACTTTCATGAAAATGTTGTCGAACTCTTTGCAGCATCAGTGGTGTTACTAGCAAATAGGCCTGTCTGATTCTTTCTTTCGTGTTGTCTATTGTTGTGAGCTCGGTTTCCATGACTCGTTCCTTAAGAAATCCCCAGAGGAAGAAATCCATCACAGTAAGATCTGGCGAACGAGCTGGCCAGCTTACAGGCCCTCCTCATCCTATCCACTTTTCTGGCGGATTTTGAAAATTTTTATACACAGTCCAAAAGGTGCCAAAAATTAAAGGCAGATGTTCTATTTAAACATTTTTGTCCGAATTGTATTTTAAAAGTTAGCTATTGTCACACTTTAGCTGGGCCACAATGTATATCTACAATGTGAAAGCCCCTAAATTGCAATCACAGTATGGATTATAAAATAATAGTGTCCACAAGTCCAACCAAAGTACTCAGGCAAGTACCAACAATTTTCGTTCAGTTATAAAATTGAGATGTAATTTTGAAAAAGTGGTGCCTCTATACATTTTTTAACAACCAAAATTACAAAATGTGTTGTGGAAACTATACATTTTAAATTAAATCCAATATGACAGGTTACGAGTATTTTGAAATAAACAGAACATTTTTAAACCTTAAAGGGAGTTGAAAGTATTTTATGGGATCATATAATTTGAGATCCATTGTTAAAAGCCTTTAGTTTCACAAATATTACATTTTTGACTTTTAATTACCTGTAAATTTGAGTTTAATTTACATATTGGCAGTGTTTTCTATAGATTAACACAGTGCTTGTTGTACAAACACATTTCTGAGCAAACGGTTGGACGGTTGGTTTTGAGCTAACACGATTTCCTTTTTACCAAAAATCTCCATATTTTATGCTGTGCCTTCAACATCAATACATCTAGTTTCCTTTCTAAGGAGAACAATTAAATTAATTTAAATTAAAGATAATCTACTCTCTAATTATAAATTCAACACTAAGAAAACATTTAGCCTACTTTCATGATCTAAAAAGTAAATTAAACTACACACAGTAGATCAAATAAAACTTTAAATTTGATCTAACTGCATAGTGTTTATTAAACAGCGTAGAAAGTCTTTGTAAATTTATAGTCAGAGTTATACATTTGTATGGACCAAATTTTACAAAAAAATCTATTTGATTTTTGTCTGGTAACATATATATAAAATAATTACCTGTAGATATAAAGTATTTTTTTAAATTATTATACTACACAACTAAAACAGGTCGGTATATCCTAATATTTTCCAGAGTTCAGGATTTTGCAGTGACATGTTGCCACGGGCAAAAACCCGAGACAAATGGGCTAATTACTAGAATAATTAGGCCTAACATTAAAAGTTGTATATAGAAGCCAATAGGCCTAAATATGTAAATTGGTAATTAGTAATAAGTAAAATAACACGTTATAAAGAGATATCAAAGGAAAATTGGGTGTAAGAAGGAAGTAAATAATTTAAAATAATTATTTTATAAATTGCAGGCTTAGCCAATATTAAAAGTAATAGTAGCCAAGCGGAGTGAATTATTCTAAGGGAAATCGACAGGATAATTCTTGTCAGGTTTTGTCGAATATTGCAAAACTCTGTCTGTTGCTATGCGCCGTGAAAGAATACAATGTAAAATTTTAATATATTTTCAAAAATAAAAATAGTAGGTTATTTTAAATGTAATGGGTAGAGGAGAAAAAGATGATAATAATCTAATTAACAGAATTGTGTTAATTAAGAAAATGAAAAAGTTATAGAGCAAAGACGTAGCAGAAAAAATGCTAAAATTCACAAATTTGAAAATTTCGAAAATCTAAATTGGGGATAAAATAAAGAATAAATAATTAATAATAATTAAATAACAATAAATTAATATAATTAAATATTTTAAAAGAAAAAGGCTCAAAAATAAACACATTAAAATAAATGAATAAATCGGGGGAAATAAGTTTCTACAGAAATAAAATATATATGTTAAATAAGATGTAGTATATATGTTTTTGTAATACACCATGTGAGAAAAGGGCATAAACCAAAAAGGGGGGTTGCCAAATCCAAAATTCGAGATACACATAGGATAGGCCACAGAACCGTGCCCGATGTGAAGATAGAAGAAAGAAGATCAGTTTTGGACGTTTGGGAACCAGACGAATAAGATAGAACCAAGAAAATTTGAATTTGGACCATTTTGAAGAATTTAAAATTCGAAATTAAGGAAAAACTAGCGAAGGCGATAACTGGAGAACCAGGAACCTTAGAACAACCACTCAAAGGAGGGAGAAAGCAGAAGATGGTCAGGAATCCAATGAGCTGCAGAAATCCAAAATCGGACCATGGGTTACAAAGTTAGAGCATTTTGAAAGTTTTGCATGCAAAATTGAATTAAATCTTGTAAGAACCGGCAGTGTTTAAGTAAACAGTACGGAGCGAGCTTGGAGAGATGACGTCATGCAACCACCACCGAGACCAATACAATTACTTATTGCACGGAAAGTTAAATAATTAATTATCTACGAAACTAAAGTGGATTAATTAAAATGAAGGCGTGGGAATTAAATTAAATAAAAAAAAAGAAGATTCTACAAGCTAGAAGGACCCTTTAAAGCACCAGAGAAGCGAAGTAGGCAAAAAGAAAAGAGTAAATCTCTTGACTTTGATTTCCAAAGTACACGGTAGAGGGAAGAAAAATTAAATTCAGTTGCGTTAAGGTAGTCACCCGAGAACCACGTATAGATCTGCAGAAGCAGCAAGTCGGTCGGCGGTTATCACCAACTCCGGTACAGTTGAGCGGGCCGTAATAAATCGCTATAATTTAAAGAAGAAGGATCCTAAGGGATTGAAGAAAGAAATCATTCTACATCAAAGAAGAGGAGAGATCCTGAGAGGAAGGAAGAAAGAAGAAGATCAAGGACTTCATTCCAAGGCCTAAACCACCGAGGAGGAAAGCTGCGATAAATCATCATTATTTGTGAGTAACAAATAACCAAGCTATATAAATTTTAAAAGTAATCCAATAATAAAATTTAAAAATAAAGAATATTAAAATTAACAGTAAATTCAGGGGAAAGTGTAAAAGTAAAATCATTCAGGAATATTCCCTATTCTCACAATGGTATAAAAGCGTTTCAATATAAGTGTAAAAAATATCATATGTGTAAATATCTATACTATACTTGTTTGAAATTTTAATGACTTGAGAAAGATAATTAATTTGTTTTTGTTTTTGAAATTAAAAAAGTTTAGTTTTCAAGTTTTCATTTCTTTTTATTTATAAATTAAATACCCTATACCATAAGTTAATCAGTGCTCTAAAATAAGATAGTGAATAAGGTTTATTATTTCTTGTGTGTGACCAAATAACTTCAAACGACACGACCCAGAGAGGGAGTCTGACTAGAGCTAGTATTTTTTATCTAAAGTGTATGTATTACAAACCAATCTTTTAAGATTTAGGAAAGTTAGCGTATTTCCTATTTCTTGTCCACGTATACGCGCAAAGTTATTAAGGGCAAACTCAAATTAAAAATTTCAATAAACGATTGCGCGTGTGCGGCGTGGCAATATGTACTCCTGTGGTTAGAAACAATTTGTTACAAGAGTAACAAGTACATTTCCTGAGTACCAGCGTTGCTCATTAATATTTACTTTACTCGCTCTACTTGACTTCTAGAACATGAATGCATTAACTGTGACTAACTTAAATTTTAATAATTTCTAATTAGGAAACAGACAATGTGAATTAACATATTTTAATCAAACTGTTCACCTTGAAAAACTAATACATTTTCTTTTGGAGGAGGCTACATCCAACAGTGTATCGACCAATATTGTATACGGTATATATTTTAAAGCCATACAGGTGTGTAAAATCTTAGTTTTCTGTCAGCCAGTTTGTTGGTCTGATCAGCTAAGCGTGATATTTCAGTTAGCCTATTATAATAAAAGTTAAATATCATTCTAACCGGTATTAAAAGAACTAAACATGACTTATATTGAATTTGTTTTTGTAAAACTGACAGATTCTTTGTAATTTAATTTTCATTTTTTTAAATTAATATTAATTTTAGAACCATTTAGTAACTTTTTAAGATTTTTTTAGAAAATTCCGATTTTATGGCTTGAAAATCAATTTCTAATATTATAATAACACTTCAGCAAATTGTACCATTGATACCACTATTGTTCTGGAGATAAATCGTTTGATTAAATACTCATATATACAATGGTCGATAACAGAAAATCTAATAATTTTTAACATTGAAATACATGCTTAAAGTTCAGTCTTTCTTCCTCAATACTTTTGTAGTTAACTTTCAACTGCTCTAGATCGATTGTGATTAGCGTAGTGTTAGGTTTAGTGTTATTTGAGTTACTAGACATTTTTAACTTGAGTTAAGAAAATCCTCACACACTTAAATTAATCCTTAAACAATTTTCACTAAAAAGATACTAGGCCTAAATACTGGCTTTATGCAAAATGGAAAAGTGTGCTAAATCTTTAGTTATTCAGTTAATAATTGTATTTTTTAATAAACACCCTGGGACTATACATTAATAGAGTTTCTAATTCACTTCTTCAATTAAAATAGTCTAAACAATTAAATTTATGTCTTTTCACACTCAATTGGAAACCTTTATTTAGCTAAATAAATAAGTTTTAATTAATTTAAAGACAATTTATCTTCAAAATTAATCATTTACCTCTTTTACCTGATTTGGGCAAACAACTGTTAATACTTTGAAGGTTTTGTTGACACAGTTAAAAAGATATTAAGTCAACGTTTTCTTAATAATGGACCTGCATATTTGATGAGCCCTAAACCCCTTTACAATTTCGGACATGTACCAAGCATAAAATATTCATGGCATAGGCCGCAATAAAAATTCTCTTATAATTTGTTTTTTTTTTTTAAATTGGGGAACTATAAAAACTGGAATATTTTTTTCAGAGAGTTTATGTTGCTCTGTAAAAATACACGTTATAATAGTGATGTTTCATAAAGAAATATATTTTATTGATTGACGATCATTCGGAGGTAAATGAGTGTAGGTGTGGAATATATGGTTTCCTATTAAAAGAAATTTATTTAAAAACATAATTTTGTACTATTATAATTACGAAATAGTTGACTTTGAAATAAAGCATTGTAAGATATTCTTAGATTATTTAATGGGTATAAGTTGTTAAAATAAAACAATTATTGAGTAAGTTAAAAAGGAAAAAGGCTTATTATAAATGTTTAGTTTAAAGGGGGCATACTGGAACAAGCAAAAAAAAAAAAAAAAAAATACAAGATTTTTCAGTCGTGACAGAAATACTTATGCATATTTATTTACTTTGTTTGCACTACTTGACTTTTAGAGCATAAATACACTTGGTGAGACTAAATTAAAAGTTGAGAGTGCCGTGAAATTTCTAATTATAAAACATAAAAATCTCATTAATATGTTAAAACGTATCTTTGTAAGTATGTATTAGTTGAGCATATGTAACAAAAAAGCATATGAAATTTTATTTAAATGATATAACCTAACCTAACGGTGTAACTAAAACCATTTTAAAGTTTGTTTTTCTAAATTATCTGTTGAAGCCAAACATAGGATTTCTAACTGTTATAATTAATGTTCACTCTTTTACGACTATGAAATAACAATATTAACAATTAATTATTCAAATATAATTGCCAAATAACAAATAGATTTCAAAAAATTCTATGTATATTTTGTTTAAATATTCTAGATCACTTTAAAATGCTATATAGGCCTACATTTTAAACTTTCTTATCAGTTTGAAAATAAAGTACAATATATATTTGAGGTAAAGTTTTGTTAATATTTGTTGAAAATTATTTTCATTAAGAGGAGCAGACCTCCCTATCTTCCGCCATGTTAGCTTATGTACCTTTTTAGAAAAAAAATTAGAGCTAGAGATCTGAAATTTTTACCACTATTTCCTACTTCCTTTGCCAACATTTTCTCTGGAGGATTTTGTTTTATCTTAATTTATTTGTTCGGTAAAATTTGTTTCATAAGTATACATTTTTTAAACGTAAAAGTTCACATACAATATTTTTTAACTTTTTGATTTTTGGTATTTATAAAAACCAATTGGAGTAATTATGTATAATAATGCCCTACATGTGTGTGCAAAGTTTCGAGGTCCTAGCTTTAATGGTTATTGAGAAAAAGGTACACTTAGTAAAAAAAAAACGCTGCTTTCGGAGAAATGGATTTATTTACAAAACACAAAATAGCAAATCATGTCATATTATATGATATGAAGCAATATCCCGCTTGCATGGTTTCAGAAAAACAATTTTCTCTTATCTAATGCAAATAAAATATTATATCTTATGTTATATATCAATTTAAAGAGCATAAAACAAGCTACAATAATCAATACAAATAAAAAAGTATTTTTTTAAGGTCTGCTCCCCTTAAGATATTAAATTTGGAAAAGTAAGGACAGTTAGAATACATTTAATTTTAGTATTAAACATTTACTAAAACTACAGAAATTTATTTAAACTCCCGCAATAATTCTGTTCAGTGATAAGATATCACATCAGTGACAGGGAAGCTGTAGGAGTGTAGGCAACATTGCGCTTTCAAAAGACTTCAACCATTTGGCTACTATGTCTCAAATACTTATTTATTTAAATATAGAACTAGGTCAACTAATTATTAAGTACTTGATCTTCGGAGATCCACCGCGTCACTATTGTCTGCGTTGGGTATAGCCGAAGTTTCAGGCACTTTACAGATGTCCATTTTCAAGGCTTAATTAGACATCGGACTTAAGTGCCCGACACGTCGGCTGTACTCTACGAGCAGACAATAGTGTCGCGGTCTATCTACAAAGACCAAGTACATATTAATAACGTTTCTGACCGAGGAAATCTATCTTTCAAAATCAACTGGGACAAATAAGTACAACTTTTGGAAGCATAGTTAATTAATGAAATAAGTCTTAATTCATTTTCATCACCTATTGGAGGATAATATGTAAAAAAAAATAATATTTCTAAGTGATTATAACAGCCGTCTTTGTATTTATATTCACACTATTCAATTCATCCGAAATATACCAAGGCAACTAAAATTCTGAAGGAATCTCAAAATAATTCTTCTTTATGAAAACGTAACAATGAGGCAAAGATTGCGTTTTAAGGACGCATTATCAAGTCTTCGTCATCACATTTTGAAGATGGCGTTGTTAGAAAAGATATACTATATATAATAGTAATTACTTGTGGAAAGTTTTTTGATTCAAATATGTGAATATTAATATTTAAATAACATGCGTTGTTTATTACATTGATTGTGCCACAATTATTTTTAAGTATAATGAATACAAGTTATTTAAGAACACATTAAAATTGATGTACTGCCATCTTGGATTCACCACCTTTATAGTTTTACTTAATTGTAAAAATTTTTAAATGGAATGTTGTTTTCACTTTATTTTCAACAATAATTTAACGAGCAATTTAAAATAAAGATGATTTAGATTTAGTTTTACCTTAGTTACAGTTAACTATTTATTAAATTTTATTTGAACATAAATGTAAATGATTACAAGAAAAACAGCCACTTCTTGTGCCAGGATCATTAACCAATATGTTAATAATTTGATGTAAACGTTTTGCTTAAATTGGACATAATTATTAGGATAGTAATTGCCATCGCCGGTTGTAATTATACATACGTTGACTGAGTTAATTGTACTGCACAGTTCAATCAACCTAATGTATGTTAACATTATTCAGTAACGAAAATGTTGCAATTAATAAATCTTTTACTGTATACTAATACAAGTTCCTTTTTGTTTGGAATAATCTCTGAAACATCTAAACCAATATAAAAGAATGTTTCGTAAAGTGTTTAAATCTTCTTAGATAACCTATATATTTATAATCACAGTGACACACCTAAACCTACTATTTTATAAACCTTCTACAGATTACCTTAACAGATAAGTTTTATATATAGTTACTATATAATTGTGTATACTTACATTATAAAATAAACAATATTTAGGGTCCTTTTATGGGGAATGTTCTCAAACCACTTACAAATTCTCTCAAGTTGGTATTTTAAACCTTGCTTTTGTTCTAAACCCGAGTACAAATTAAATTTGGTTAAGTTTAGAATAGCTAACACATTTATGAAAAGGAGTCTCTAAAAATATGCGGAAGTCAAAACAATTAATTTAACAGTAATATAAGTATAATCGGTCCTTGACGAAAATCCACTTTAAATTACATGATTGCACTATTCACACTCAAGCTTTACCCTCTGAATATCTTCTCCGAAGTTCATTCACCTTCTTCCTTTTATAGTTTGAAACTCACAGTTTTATTTGTTGTTATACAATTTTGTAAAATAAACTTTGTTTATTTGAATAAGTTTCCTGATGATGCCTAACGGCGAAACTTATTTGCAGTAAAGTTAACATTTGCGAAACTCATATTTATTGTGTTAATAATTGGCTCCTTTACTGTTAAAATGGTTGATAATGAGAGCAATAATAAAAACACGGATGGAAACTTTGTAATAAGAACTTTGTCATGATGCATCTTAAAATTAGAAGCATGCCGACAAATTTGGATAAATTTTTAGTTAATTTGTCAGTTTGTGAAGGAATGCCGGACATAATCATACTAACGGAAGTAAGGTAAAAAATAATGAGATTAATTTATAATATGCTATCGACGGATTCAATATTATTCAAAATTGTAACGAGGGTTATAGAGCAGGTGGAGTTATTGTGTATATTGCAGATAAAATTGATTATGAGAATATTTCGGTTTCTTTACTTACATGCGATGCGTTGTGTACTAGAGTTAAATATTTAAACTTTGAGTTTGTACTTCTGGCAATATAAAGACTGCACAGCGAAGCAATACATAAGTTCATCAATTGATAAAGTCCACCTTGTTCAAATAAATAATAATGATAATGTTATTGCAATTGGGGATATGAACAGTAACTTGTTTGATAAGTCAAACATTGTAGCGACTATCAACTCATAATGTCTAGTCATGGTTTGGAATATTTAATTAATGAGATAACACGGCCAGCAAGTGGTTCTTGCCTAGATCACGTATTGGTCATGTTTAAGCGAGTCGATTTATATGACGTAGAAACGAGGCTGTTTTAGACTTCGGAAGATCATAATCTTGTTGTAGTAGGCCTAACCTGCGATAATAATAGCATACCTGATAACAGCGCAGTAGGTCTAAAGATCTTTCAATCTCTGGGGTGGATTGGTCTGAGGTTTACTCACCAAATGATGAAAATAAAGCATTTGATTTGTTTATTTTGAAGTTTATGGATTGTTTGAAAGAATGTGAACGAGAAATTTATCAGCAAAAGAAAACTTCAAAAAGCATAAGTCCTGGATAACAGATTACCTGTGCCAACAAAAAAAAAACGTAATAAATTACATAAAAAAACTAAAATTCATCTAAATAATTCAAAATTAATAAATTTATATAAAACCTTTACAAATAAACTACACTTTAAAATTAGAAAACACAAGCAATTTTATTTTGTTACTTTATTTAAATAAACGGTATCAGGAAACTGACACATACTTTCGCCCTCATATAGGAACTTAATAAAAAAATATTATTACATGAAGCCAAAAGTGTATTAAAGAAACATAAATTTCGCATTATTGATTTTTTAATGATAGCTTATAATTTTGTTAAGAGATATGCACTGTCATTTACCATTTTTTTATTTTTATGAGTAATTTTCCCATAAAAATCCATAAAATAACGGAAAAACCAACTTTTCTCAAAAACGGCTTGAAAGATTTTGTTTAAAATTTTATGGTTTATAGTAATTTAGGTCTATAATAAACTATACAATTTTAATCAAAATTGTTATTGCCGTTTTTGAGAAAAGTTGTTTTTTCCGTTATTTTAAGGGTTTTTAATGGAAAATTACACTTGAATATCAAAAACTAACAAAAATGAAAAAAACACCTGGAGATACCTCCATACCAAATTTCATCAAAATCGGACGACTGGTTTAGGCTCTAGGTCTGATAACATCTACACACACACCCCCACAGACACACCCCCCACACACCCCCACACACAGACATCACTCCGAAAACCACTTTTTTAGGTTCAGGGGGACCCAAAACGGATATTTAAAAAAAAAACTCAAACTCGAAAATTTTGAAGAATACAATACTTTCTCCATATACTATGGTATAGGGGGAGAAAGTAAAAATGTAATGGTAACTCAAAGAAGGAATTGAAAATAATTAATGAAATTACTGGACAAAAGAAAAAAAGTGTTGAAATTAAATTAAGAAGTGAGAATGGAGGTATCGTCACTAACTCCTTAGATTTATCAAACATGTTTAGTAAATATTTTGTAAGTGTGGTTGATGAAATCAGAGATGGTATTGTATTCGAGTTCTGTGGATCTGTCATGGATATTTTTGCCACGGCTTCTCAAGAACGGTCTATGTTTATTGATAAAGTAACCCCAGCTGAAATTGTAAAACTTATAGCATCCTTAAAAAACAATAAAGCTCCCGGAATAGACGGAATAAGCTCAAAAGCTTTAAAAGAGGTCTCGGAACTGATTTTTAATGTAGTTTCATATTTATGTAATTTAAGTTTCGTCTCCAGTATTTTCCTTGATAAACTTAAAAGAGCTGTTGTCATACCAGTTTATAAAAATGGTGATGAACCAATATAGGCCAATATCATGGATGTCATCTATATCTAAAATCTTGGAGAAATGTATGAAGTCCAGGCTGTTTTCCTTTCTGAGCAAGACTTATTTTCTTAGTAAAAATCAGTTCGGATTTTTGGCAGGTGGTAGTACAAAAACTGCTATGCTCAATTTTATGGATGATGTTATTGGTGAGGTACATTGTGAAAAAAGGGTTAGTAACATGTTTTTGGATGTGGCAAAGGCTTCTGATTGTGTTGATCATAATCTCCTATTAGAAATTCTATCAAAATGTGGCGTCAGAGGTATTGTTAGTAATTTTTTCTTGAGTTATTTAACCGATAGGAAACAATGTGTGATAATTCAGGAACGTTTTGATGGAATGGAAAAAAATAAGTACGGACTCCCCAAGGATCAGTACTAGGAGTTATTTTGTTTATTACATATGTAAATAATTTATGTAAAGGGAGGCTGCAGGGAAATATATACGCCTTTACTGATGGTACGCCTTTGCTTTGAGGTTCGTCAGGAACACGTTGCAGGAAGTACAGTCAGGTACGGAAGCAGACCTAGATGCTCTAAGATGGTGGTTTTAGAAACACTACATGAGCTTGAATACTAAATAAACTTGTTACTTGAATTTTAAGGTAGCACTCCACCTTCAAAAATTTGTCTTTATTTTTAAAGCAAACCTAATTGTTTTATGTTTTATAATGTGAGTGTTGGTTGTAGTGACTTTTCCATAAGTTTTGGCCCCCACCTCCTCCTCCCAGGGGAGTTAATTTTTACGGATTTAACTAGGCTTCACTGTGGCAGAAATAACTCAAGTTGTATTTGAGATAGCCTCATATTTTTTTTTATTTTGAAGATGGCATTCCATTCTACAATATGTAGTATGGATATTAAATTATATAAAATATTTCTGTAAAAAATATGTTATTAAATTTTTTGATAAAAAATTTTATTAAAATATTTTTTTAATCATTTTTTAAAATCTCTATTATAGAAACTAATATATATCCATACTACAGGTTGTAGAATGAAATGCCCTCTTCAAAATAAAAAATAAATATGAGGCTATCTCAAATACAACTTGAGTTATGTCTGCCACAGCAAAAGAAAACGTGAGAAACAAAACTTTCGGAAAACGGCCTAGAAAAAGACTTAGTTATATGGAGAATAGGCATATACATGTACGCGTTTCGTTTTTAGATAAAATAAACTAATTATAAGCATATTATCTATACTTTTTATATATCAAATTGTTTAGAAAATCACAGGGAACAAAACTAGGTGAATGTTTTTAAAATTTTTTGTCATTTTTATCAATATTAAGGTGGAGTGCCCTCTTAAATTGAGTGGAGAGTCGAAACACCTTTACTTTATAAGTGCAAGAAGTGTGTAGTCAGAAATATGAAATGTAGTTCTTGCATTGTAATAGAACAAGTTAAGTCATGTAAATATTTAGGAGCAGTTTTGGATGAAGGTTTTAACATGGAAGATTCATATAAAGGCACTGCTAACCAACTTAAATAAAATGTTACGTCTATTTTTTCACTTAAAGCAAATTGTTCCTAGGCCTGTTTTGCGCAAAATATATTTTTCTATGGTTCATAGTAGGTTAGAGTACGGAATTTGTTGTTAGGGAGGTACATATTTATTATGAGCAGTAATCCTTTGATAGTGATGCAAAAAAGGTTTATAAGACTAATCATGCATAAAAGGATGAAGGTTTCATCACTGCCATTATTTCGACAAGTTATCTATATTACCTCTTAGAACTTTATAAATGTAAATAAGGTTATGTACCAGTTATCCCTTTTGATCTTATTGGGAATCACTAGTCAGCCTGTATTTGCACCGAGTTAGTAATTATTGGAAGACGTGACTGGAACTGTCGGTGCAAATGGACGATACCCGCATACCCAGAGCAAATTTATTAATCATCAACCCTAATTTAACCGATTGCCTTCAGCCGTACCCTGCAAATCCGACTCTCCCAGCTTTTAACAAGCGCTTAATTAATTAATATAAATCTAAACTATTACACTTTAACTTTAACTAAATCACTAGTCACCATTTGTACACGATAGGCTTCTAACCGAACCGAACTTATTACCGCTTACTATTCATTACGAGTGCGCGATTGGTTATAATCTCACGTTACGCGATTACCGATTATAATATAAACTTAATTAGATTTGCTTATGGCATAATATCGAAAGATTACAGTGAGTGTAGAACTTCGTCACCGACGGACGTTGCACCTGCAGCTTGCGTCTAGTTGATAGGTCGGCGCTTGGCACTACACTAACTTCTAACTCAATGTCAAGTTGCAAGGTCGGTTCTGACGCGCATGCGCGCAACTAGTCCAGCTGTCTGATACATTTAGGTAACGGAGTTCGGTAACTCGTTACAGTTATGAACATTTTTTATTTTAGGAGTGGGTGGTTTTCAGACCTGCATTACATAAATAATTACTTGTTTAGACATAGTAATAAAGTTTTCGTACCCATAGCGAAATTAACAATATATTCAAACTTTTATTCTGTAGTTGCACCTAGAATATATAGCAAAATTCCAGAAAATATTAAAGCCTGCACACACTTAAAGAAATATTTCACTCTTTTAAAGAGCAGACTTTTTGGCATGGATTGTGTTGAAGGTTTGTTGGAGGTTTTGGTATAGGAATACATTATTATTCTAATCACAAATATTATTTCTCAAGGCCATTTCTTTTGTCGGTACGCCATAACTTCCTTAATACATCATCAAATTACATGAATGAGGCATCATTTTAAAGCTTTCCTTAACCGCTACACCGTAAAAATATACAAAATGCTATTATACGAAAAAGAAAAAGAAATAAAGAATCCGAAAGTAACAGTGATGTAAGATCAAGTAAGTTGTAGCGATATTTTAGTGGCGTTGGCAACACTGATGATAACAATACCCAGCTGGAGCGCTGCCGTTACGCCATTACATTGCTATTTTTTATTAATTGTATATTTAGTATCGTATAGTATACGCACTATATGATACTAAATATACGGTGTATACTTTAATTAAGTGGGATTTAATTAAGTAAGTTAGAATGCGAATGTTTCGCACGGGTCAGCTAGTTTTATTTGGATGCTCGGTAAATGAGTGTAAGAGATGTGATATGGGTATGTAAGTTGTTTTTCTCTCTTTTTTTAATATTTGTATATGGTATTGTGTTTATTTTTAATATGTTGAACTTGTAGCTACGAATGTGTATATGTAGGCATGAGAGAGAGAGTGTGTATGGTTTTTTTAGTATGTGAGTGTATGTTACGTATGTGTAATTTTAACTAAGTTATATTTATGTTATGAATGCAGATGATGATTCTTTCGGCCTAATTATCACAGAACAAACTATTATTGTTTTTCTTTTATTTGTAATCAATTTTAAATTTAATTTTAAATTATTAAGAATTCAACCGCTCCCGATGACATCTTAACCTTTGTTTTTTTTTACTTGGTCTTTTAGTTGAGAGATATGCACCTTCAAAACGGGCAGACACATGGAGGCTGCATTATTTCATTCCTTTTTTTTCTTTTCTTCTTCTTAAGTTTTTTCTGCTGTTGTTTGTATTACGTTTTTTCTTATTTTAGGATTTACAAGTAATATTGTTTTGGTTTTTTCTTTTATGTGTACAGCGATGATAACCACCCAGGTTTTTTGCCTTAAATAAAAAAATAAAAATAAAATAAAATCGTATGTGTATTTTATAGTAAGCAATGTATTATTGTGTCACATTTCAATTTATTTTCCTATTTCTGTTGTTTATGTGAGTTATATTTTTATTTTGTTGTCTAAATCTTTTAAGTTTTGTATGTTTTTCTTATTGTAATAAAAGGATGAATGAAAAAAAATACAATAGATTGAATAATAATGCGTATCAGGGGCTCCTCACTTGTAGGACTTAAAAACGCTGTAAAATTATTTTAACTTATACCTAAAATCATCGTGATTACATAAATTCTGTATAAATACCTAGTTAGGAATATAAATATCGAAATAATTTATGTATTCAATTTAACATATATGAAATCGAGCTGCTTTTTAGGGTTCTGATATTTTTCATTTTGTTTCACAATTTTTCAAAATCAAAGCTGTTTTTAAAAATTAAATTAAATTAATTAAGTAATACGTTAAGTTTTTGTAATAGGAAAATACGATTTAGACGAAGCAACTTTTTTGTTTTGTTAGCAATAGTGCAGCCCTAGTTATACTTTGAATTTTTACCTGCATTGTTACACATTACCCTTATTATACGGGAATTACCATTGTCTTTCAGGGCCTTCTTCCACATTTAGGTATAATTACTTACTCCACGATTGGAAGAATATTAGCTTAAGGTTTTATCATAGGAATTAACCCTGTAATTTTGTTACAGTGCTTTTATAGTTTCATGATAATAGTTTTAGGTAATCAGAAATAAATCGATCATAATCTATCGGTAGATGTACGCATATAGGTAGTGATAAATGTTTAACAACCTTTGGTCTGGTTGCTATACAACGAAAAATCTAGATTATTTCTCGTTATTTAAAATAGAGTATATTCTATTATTATTATACTTGCTTCAAAAATATATGTTTTAAAATAGTTGAGTCTCCAAACATCTCATCAAAGTTCCACAGAACCACAATATTAACAAGTATTATTCAAATGGAACTGATGACAAACGCCTCTAATGAAGTCCCTAACTTGGTTGTTTTCGTTGGCTTGCTCGACTCTAGATACATAATGTATAAAGCTATTAACACCACTGAATTACTCTACTCATCTCAATAATATACACCAGGGTATTTATTTAAAAACAGGTCATGTCTATTACTGAAAAGCCATACACTTTATGAAGGTCCTCCAAATTTGAAATCCTGGTCATTCGTCTCTTCTAATGTACTTTATTTAGCATCCTTTACATCTTCTAATTTAATATGTCATTGAAGTTACACTAGAATTGTAACACAACGAACAGGGCTAGAAATGAAAATATGAAAAATGTAGGTGATGGTTCATCTGTGGGCCCCTTAAAACCTCTTCAGTGTCCATTAGAATAAGGGAGGGGGCATTTCCCGAAGAAAATGGGTTACACGATCGAAACTCCCAAAATATTACTAGAAATTTTCGAGTTAAAAAATAACAATAATAACGATACATTTTGCAAACTTGTATGGAAACTATTGTCTACAAAGACGGTTCTCAAATTGTAGAAAATGTTGTCTACCTTAAAACGTTTGAAATAGTTATTATGGTAAAACTGGCTCTTCACTATTAACATTGCACAAAAACTGAAAAAAGGTTTAGAATCCCGCGGTTTTTCGACGTTTTTTTTATTAAGTTGGCCAACATCATAAACAACTCAGCAAGAGAGAGAGAGAGAGGGGGGAGAGCGAGAGAGAGCGAGAGAGAGAGAGAGAGAGAGGGAGAAAAATAAAAAAATACATTTTTTAAACTCTTATATACATGTCAAATGTATAAGTTAAAGCAATTAGGATACAAAAATGAGGTGTTATAAACAACAATTTTATGATAAACGTTTTAAAATTTTAATTGTGTTATATAATATTGATGTACCCTTTGGATTTGAAAATTATTGTTAAATCGTTGTCCAGAATTAACTATTGAATTAATCTTTATTTGGAATTGTAAAAACTTAAAATTGTTTTAAGCTTAATATTGTTTTGAGTATGGGAGACCGGAGCAAAATGAATATGTCGTGTTTTGTAAAATTAGTCATAAGTAGCAGCACCATACTTAGTCTGATGGCTCTTTACACGGCAAGGATAAAAAATACTTGCTACCATCAACTTTCATATTATCTGAAACAGTCCAAGAAGGTAACACTTTTTTGTTGATTTCTGATGTAATTTTTGCCCCTCAGGAAATAAGCTTTTAGTCAATCAAAGGTAAGTTAAAGGAAATAACGTTTATAACAATTTGATGGAAGTTTCATATCCTACATTTATATGGTATTAAATTTTTTATTGTTTAGCTTTTTTAGATTTAATAACCTAAACCATTTACATAGTGTAACGCGGGGCAAAATGACGGCAAGTTGACTAACTTATTTATTTAGTTTTTGAATTTATTGTTTTTTTCAAAGAATATAATCAATATTATTTGATCAATATAGGAATGGACGAAGGAGAATCTCTTAAAAAACCCATTGTTTCAAACATTGCATCAACAAATATTTTTTAAATGAAACCATTACCAAAGCGTAGTATGGAAACAATGGCTTTAGGAAACCAGGTAAAACAATTTGTGCTGCTGTCATCATAAGCACTCCTGTGAAAATGGAGCTGTTAAGACATCGGCTAGAAAAGGAACAAGAAATCAAAGTAAAAGAACAAAAGATAGTAGAAGAGAAAAGAGAAAATTGAAAAATAACAAGATATTAAGCACCAATTTGTGCCATTCTGTTTCTCTTTTAATAAGCTTTTTAATGGTGTATTATTACAGGACCAACCTTTATATTTGAAATTGTAACCTATTTGTCCTGTTATGCAGCACAAGATATATACAAAGTTTTGTTAACTTATTTTCAGTAACAAAAATAATGAGGGGATTAAAGGGACTTTATGAACACTCTGTATAAATACGCGTCCAGCTGCTATTAGCATCAGAATGTTTAAGAAAACATATTCATTAAATTTAAATTTATGTAAAAAGTAAATAAATATTCAGCTTGACTTGTGAGATAATATACTGGATAGAATAAAACATGAATACAAATTTTACAACAAATACTAGACATGCAATATTGCGTGACGCAAAGACCGCTCTAGCTATATTATATTACATAACAATATTATTATTATAATGTAATAGAGTATTACACTTCACTATTAAAAAAAAATATATATATATTTAAGGACATGTACGTTGTTGAAAACAACACATTATAAAGTAATACAATAATAATTCATTAAAAGTATTTTGTTACATATGTATGTTATACTGTATTATAGTAGTTGATATGTTAAGATAATTTGAATTTCCATGAATACGTAAAATCACAATGAGACTTGAAATTCTGCCATTCATTGGCTTTGAAAGCAAAGTTTCAGAAATCTGACTTCAAGGCTATGTTGCCTGTTTGTTATCTTTAGTATATGATATTTCATACTTTTGAACATAATTTGAACATTACATTTATAATTTAAATTTGTTTGAAGGGTTAAATGTTTTGCTACTAAATATTAGATAAAGGGCTTTTAAAAATTATAAGTATTCAACTTATGTAACTAAAAATTTTAGTTAAAACTTAGAAGCAACTTGCAAACAATACTTTCCCTGAATTAATTATTGATTAAGTAAACTAATATAACAATTGTTAAACTAAATTTAATTTTGCCTCTGAATATAATATATAACGTGTGTTGGGTAACTTTGAGGAAACATCATCTAACCAAACGTTCTCTTACTTGTGCAGATAAGATATATAATACAAATTATATAAATAACAAGGTGAAACAGCGCTGTAGACATACGGACTGAAGACAACTAATTGAAGGTAATTATTACGATACATAATAAGGCTTATTTTATTCACATATTTGAACTATACTTTAACCACCATTTTCGTCTTTTTTAATGAGCTCAAAACACGCAAAGCTATCTTTATTTTGAAACAAATAGTATTTTAATAATCCGAAGTACCACAATGAAATTTCATTACTTGTAGAGGTTTCTTCTCCCCTCCAAAGCTCTTCTTGTTCACATTGCTCTCTGTTTACGTC
This sequence comes from Philaenus spumarius, assembly GCA_018207615.1. Lineage (NCBI taxonomy): Eukaryota > Metazoa > Arthropoda > Insecta > Hemiptera > Aphrophoridae > Philaenus > Philaenus spumarius. Next base: position 37,825 of record JAGFPH010000758.1, on the reverse strand, counting down.
GGGAAATAATGTCGGAATCACCACAATCGCTTGCTGGAAGAGTACCTAAGAAAGAGACTTCCAGACTAACAATCCTAAGAGAATAAGTGTTTTTCAATTGGTAACCACGAGGTACGTTAAATCCTTCTTAGTAAGTGCAGCTAATCGAGAGTTGGGAGAACCGTAAAATCTTTATCTAGAAGGCAAACCGATAGTAAAATATTTGCTCATAGCAATTGAGAAAATTATATTGTCAATAAAAAGTATATGGTAATATGTGTATTTGGTGAAAGACCTGTAATATTACCAGTTTATTCATTACCCAAGTAAAATTAGACATGAAATTTCGACTCATGGATAAAAAAATACCTAATCCCCCTCCAAACCTTTTAGACGTATGCCAGTAAAATATTTTTTTCGTAAAATAACTTGTTTCTATTTATAAGAAAGTAAAAAAGTTAAGATTGTAAAACTTAAGAACGACATACACTTTTATATTATATTTTTATTATCTTTTATACCCAAATTATAACAACAGAAATGTAGAGATTTTTGTTTAAATTAAATTTATATTTGTTTAATTTACCCCATTTCTATAAATTTTAACAAAGAATTTCATGATACTAAAACGTTCAGTAGGAAATGTTTTATTAAAGATGTGTTTTAATTTCCGGATGCACTTTTTTCTTCATGAAAAATTTAAATTTAAATTTTGATTACGAGATTTTATTTTGTAATGTTAACATATTTTTTACACAGAGAATGTGTATTACAAAGGTTTTTTTTGAGTAGTTGATCAAGAAAGTCACGTTAGAAGTTCCGACATAACGGCCTTAAAAGGTTGGTTGTGACGGTTGTAGAAAATAAAAATGTGCAATTTTGGTATAAAGGTAATTGTGTAAATTTGGCTGAAAATTTGTTTATAGTGGTTTATTGGATGTTATTAATTTCGTATTTTTTTTAGATAATTGTGTAAAATAAAGTTGTTAAATTTATTATTAGGTTGATATTTTTGTTGTGTTAAAAATACTATTCACTCCTGCAACAAACTCCTGTAGTTTTTCACACCTAATATCACCAATATCCCATCTGCAATTCCAGCAAGTTATAGGACACCGACTTAAAACTCACTATACAACTTCAAAACATTGTTGTTTTGTAACATAAGTTACAAGATCTTCTTATACTGTAAGTTTAAGTTTAGTTAATACTTATGTTTGGTGGTTTCTCTGTGGACATATAACTTGTTAAAACATGAGTTGCTAAGCAGTCCCTTCAGTGCTATAACTGCAGACATACCTTGGAAAGTTTCCCTTTCATTAAAACTATGTAATGTCAACTAAGCCAACATTGTCTGATTTAAACTAACAAAGATTAAGACTTAGTTGCACGGTACAAAACCAAAATTATTGTTAAACTCTACGGCTGGCCATTGTATTTTAGATATAAGTTCTAGATATTCTATATCCTATTAAAATTGTACTATTTAAATTGTTGTTAAATGAAATAATGAATATTATGATGATTTGGATACACAATAAATTGCAAAATAGCCTTAAGTTTGACTGAAAAGTTAGGTAATAAAGTTAAGAACGGAAAATTTTTTATGAAGCTATTTCAGAGAGCGAATTTCTTCGCTAATATCTAATTAAAATAATTTTAATTAAGGAAGGTTTATCATGTCTGAGAGTAGAATTAAGATTATCGTTAAGTCCATAGTAAATTCAAATTATTTTATAACTATCCATTCATACAGTTTAGATTGAAAATTACTAGTTTCCATTATCCATACAGTTAACTAAAATATTCTGCCACTCTAAATATTAATCTTTTTATTTTTCTTAACTTCGTTACTTCAAAGAACAAAGCGTGACCTAATGCAAACGACAACAATAAGAGTCGGATTTGATCTTATGAAATGTAAAGTATACAGAATTACCTACTGTGCTTTTGTTTTGTTGAAACTTGTATATAAGATTTCCATTTCTATAAAATGACCGGACCATAAAATTTGATAATAATGTTCCTTCCTTCATTCCTTAATTTTTAGTCTTAATTTCAAATATTTTACATCCAAATTCTACTGTAGGCCTACTTTCGCAAGATTACGTAGTTTAAAAGCTGTTTTTTAATGTATTTTGTAATAATGTGTATTATTATTTATTAATTACATTATTATTGTTCTCAATGTTTGCTAACATTGGTAGAGCGAGTTCGGAGTGATTAAAAGTATTCAATTAAGACTTACAAATTTCTATTCAATTTGAATGTATTTTTTAAAATAAAATATGATTATTGTTAATGTTTAGAAAATCATCTTATCTTTTATGATATTTAGCAATATTATCTGTTTTGAAAGTAATCACCACTCTCACGTAATGACTCCAAAAATATGTGAATAAAGTTGTGTATTAATTTCTTTTCTTTATTTCTGATGTTTCTTCAGAAAAATGTATAACAATGTATAATGTTCAGTTTTGTCATTTAGTTTGTCCAATTTAAAAATGCAAAATGATTACAGTAAGTGCAAATCAATGATTAAATAAAGGATGTTCTTGGTTTTAGTTTCAAGTTATTGCTTATCGCGAGAAGTTAATTGGGAAACGAATTTGGTTCTAACGAGGGCCAGACTGTTTTCAGGCGACGTTGATTGACTACTACGAATTATACTTAACTCACTGTTATAAAATAGTTCAATTAACAAACACTGAATTAAATTTATTCATCGTTAGTATTATTTTACATGAATACTTAACGAAAAATATTATTGTAAATTTAAATTATTTTACATTTCGAGAAGAAGAAACAAAAAGGTTGAAATAGCCTTTTTAAACCTCAGTTTAAATGTTTTATTAATTTTGCATAATTTGAATATTAAAGAAATTAGTGGAAAATTGAAATAGTTAAATAGAGAGCTACGATTAAAGCAATAAACACCAAAGTAAAAAAGGGATTCTAACTGTGAGAGGTTGAAATGTTAACATATTAATTTAATATTTTAGAAAATGATGCGCGTAGGCTATATACCTTTGAAAAAGCACACGAGCTAGAAAACAAGCGGTATATCTCTTCCATTCAATATAACCCGTTTATCCCATTTAAAGAAGAATTATTAATCCTGAGGCACTGGCATTGTGCCAAAGTATTTTGGTGCTTTTCCTTAAATCTAAGTAAAATATAATACAATTTCCTCCTTATGTTCAACTACATAAATACTCACAATATATATATCATAAAAAGATGTAGATTTTTGTAAAAAATATATTAAACTAGAATGTTTCGAATAACTAGAATAAAATTGATCGGCTTTGTAGGAATTTGTAAGAATATGGCAGAGATATTGTTAATGTACTGACTGTGAATAACGATCAGATAGAAAACGAGTTACCAGGTTTTCAAAAGGTTAAATATATCATTGATTTTGAAAGCAATTAAATTATTTTCAATTTTACAATTTATTTGTTTTTGTAAATAGAGATTTCAATAAATTCATTTTTGCATTGAAGGTGAACAACTTTGATGACGGTAATCATAGCTTGAGAGGAATTTCTGAAGTAGTAAACTTGAACCATTAATCTGATGTCTTTTTAGGCCTGCAGTCATAAGTTGTCCGAAACTTTGCCAGTAAATAACATGTTCCAAAATTGATCAACAGATTTTTTAAATTTCAACCATGAATATCGGCGTTTTCAACTACAACCATCTAACAAACCTAAGGACGGTTTGCCAGTTTTCTTAAACTTCTCGTTATACGAGTAACAATTTTTAGTATATAATTATAAGATGTAGCAGACGCATGTATATTGCAACGTATTGTAAAATATTCTTGAAATAACATTCTCAATTAATTAAAGCTCTTGTTTATTGGTCCAATTTAAATACCAAACAAACGGATATCATGCTGCCGATAATATCTAAATTCTTGTATTCGAAATAAAATTCTGACTTGGGTGAAAGTTCAATTTAAACAGCATTTGTTTGGAAAACTAAGTTTTTTCATTGTCAATATTATTTGCATGCTGGTTATTTTCTAAATTGTTACAAGAAAGTTCACACATTCATAAGAAAAGTGAACGCCTAATTACATCTGCTCATACATCCCAATTATTAAAGAGATTATTAACATCTAACAAAATAACTACCAGAATTGTCGTATAATATCAGCCTTTAACACCAATAAGCTAAAATTAATAAGTAAACCTGGTATCACACAATATGAGATAAATAATATTAGTGTACGTTTTCTCCTTCTTTATTTCTTGTAGCTTCTTTCTTTTCACTAGATATTTAACCATAATCCACTATAACATATAACCCTCATGTTTCCTGAAACTTTACTGAGAAAATTTAAAGTTAAGCTAAATCTTCGGTAAGATCTAGCTCTACCATTAAAAGGCGTTTTAGTGCGACAAGAATGAGTACTTTTCGTGTATCATTTGTTTGTATACTCGGACTGTATAGGCTCACCAGGTATTGGTGGTTAGGAGATGTGTATGTGATTTACATGGAACCGTTTATCGTCTATTTTCATGTACAGCATAAAATATTATTTAAATTGTGTTTATTAATATAAATTTATATATAAATTACAATTTTTTAAATTTATATGCGTGGTTTGGAAGTGGAAGGTAAGTGCAGTCTGATTTGCCCCCTAAACATTTTAAGTGGGGACTTATCACCTTTCACTGGCCTGGTAAAATGCAGAATAACTACATTTTCAAGGATATTAGATAAAATAATATTGTTATGTTAAATATCTGCACAATTTGTTTTTAATTATATTTTTTAGAAATTTTAATTATTAATAAAATTAGAACATACATTGTCTTATTAAGATAAAATGGCTTGTCTAAAACAGTCTGATAATTTGTTGGGTATGTTTAAGGTAGGATACGGTAATGCCACCATTTTGAATTGTAAAATTTGTGTACATTATGTTAACCCAAATTTTTAATCCATGTAGATTGACACATTTTATTACAATATTGTTTTGCTAGTAACTTTTATGTAGTCTTATTTTATTTTGCCTTTTGTCTTGACTTTATTCCAGTTAATAATACATGAGAATAGCCAATGTGTCAATTAGCTTCACTCGATGTGTCAAACCCTACCGTGTGTAGTCAGAGTCTCGCTGACACCGCTCCCTTTGTTACAAGTTTTATCAAGATAAAATAAAATGATTGTATCTAATTTATCAAATTATTTTTCCTGTTATGTTTTAAATAGACACATTGCTGGGTGCTTATATATTTAAAAATTTGCTAGTTTTTATTTTTGTCTTATGCAAGTGATTGAATTAATAACCTTTAAAAAACTCTACAAATAAATATTGTATTGTCAATATATAATCATTAACATTGTTTATATTGACGAGCGACAGTAACATAATTAGCTGAACTGATAGTCAGTAAATACTGACGTTTTAGGTGTTGAGTTTTATGAAGGGTTAAGTTTTGTTTGGTGCAACAACATTTATATATATGTATATATGCTACTGAACAAAAATCTTTTATAATTTGTAGTGAAAGGTACTCATTTAAAGTTAAGTTGTCAACTTATAAAGTTAGATAGTAAAAGTAGAGGAATTTATTAGCATAAAAACATAAATGTAATATAAAATATCAAGTAAAACTGTGTAAGTTTAAACAAGATGTGTTTTTGTGTTTTGGAAAACATATTTTTGGGATAAAAAAATTCGTGCTCTATTACTGAAACAAGATGGAAATCAAACAAAACATAGACACGTTGATTGGTTATTTAAAAAACCTATCGATATTTCCAGGAGTTTATATACTAGTATATGATACAAAAAATGTATTGTTGTACGTCTGACGTAGACTAATGCATTAAACAGTTATAAAATATAATTGAATGTCGTTTGTTTTAAGTAATCTTTTGTAAATCTTTCTAAACGAAATAATCACTAAAACAGGCTAACTTTGTAATAAAAACGTATAATATTAAACATAAATTTATTACTGAGATTTCACCTTTATTTTTGTTCAAAGTTAAGTAAAGTGGCTTCGAATCAGAAAATGCATTTTTAAGTTAAAAATATTATTGATGGAAGGAGTTAAAAATATGAAATAAAAAAATGTTATTGTAAATTCAGAAATAAAGACAAAGAAAAAACATTTGTTAAAACTTGGAGGTTATTATTAAAACACTTGTTACAATATTATTCCATTGTTCATTTTTGAACAGCAAAATAATATATTATTATAAAAAGAAGTTAGTTCTGCACAATTTTGTAACTCCATCGTTTCTGTTTATGTGTTTACTTATATTCATGGTGGAAATAATTGTTTCTATATTGACGGAAAACAAATAATTCGTGGAAATATCCATTTTGTTAATATATGTTCTTTGTCCTACATTTTAAATTATGCTAGATATCCATTAATTTTATTTTTTTAAGAAAGAAGAAAGTATCAAAGTTATTCATGTAACTTTGATACCAAGCGTCCTTACACAAATGAAACGAGCAAATGTATTTAATTGAGCTGAAGTGATTTACATCTTGTTTTCGACTATCTGTAGCGCATTTATAGAAGCAACGTAAGGACTTAACAAGTAATGCTATTTTTTCTAGTTAACTCTTATTTTCAACTGTTTGAAAACAACGTTTCTCTGGTATCATTAAACAATGCAAAAATCTAATAAAAGATTGTCATTTAAGATATGATTTATATACAAATAAATAGTATTTCATACAATTTCAGTAGTATTACTGTATACCTGAAAAGAAAAAAAGTTGAATTAAAACAGAAGTTAAAGGTTCATCTACTTGGGTACATTTAAGGAAATATAAAATATACTTTGGACTTTCTGAACAACTACGTTCATACAAGATATTTGTGTTAAGCTGTCTGTTAAAAAAATGCAGTATCTAAAGAAACTTTCGTCTAAAGAAATATTGTGTTTTCACTTTAATAAATTTTAATAATTATTACCACAGTGCATGTGTGTTAAAACTACTTTAATTAAAACTACCAACCATCACTGTATAGAAAAATGCATCTTTAAAAATTGATTAAATACAAACGTTAAGACGTTACAGGATGTTTACATGAAGAGATTAAAAATTCATTAACATAATTAACAAACATGAATTAAATTGTCAAGCAAGTTGATATTATTATTAATTACAATTTCCATCAAAAGTAATAAGTCGCAATATAAAAATGATTGTATTATAGAATTATTATATAAAAAACCCATCTATATTCTATGACAATTGTTTCAAAGCTGAAAAGTATTTAAATTAAAATCGTTTCGAAAATCAAATTAAGTTCAATATTTATGTATTACTAAGAATTTGTTTGATTTACTTTGTTTCATTTATCATTGATTTTGTAATTTTAAATTTTTTGCAGGTTTACTAACTGACTTGCACTGTGTTCTTTAAACTTCATAGTTTAAATATTTTTTTTATATAGATAAAATAATAACAATTATTATTATTAATATAATCCTAATTTAATTTTTGGTACAATAGAGACTTTGTCAGACATTTTCATGAAAGTATTAAAGAGTCATAACTTTATGAAATGAAACTAACTGTCGATAAAACACTAAGTATGATCTATAAAAATGAATAAAACACAGCCTTGTGTACTACAAACCAAATAAAATAGAATTGAAAAGTAAATTTTCATAAATTACTACATATTCTCTCATTCTTAATTTTGTATAGTGGTTACTATATAGTAACCATGCAATCATGTTGTGTATATCATTGATAACCTGTCTAATGTATAATCAAGAAATATTAAATACACTTAGAGTATTCAATAAATGCAGTAGGCTTTTAGACATAAAAAATAACATAATATTGCAAGTTCAAATTTTTAATATTAATAATTGTTGATAAATGGCAAAAAATCAAAGAAAAGATGTAATCACTTTTAATGCAAAAGATAATAAACAATTTTTCATTTAAACATAACATTATTTTTAAAGGCTACTGCCTACTTTATTCTAGCAGACCTATTGTGTAATTTCCAACCGCAGACCATAAATCTGGGCAAATAAAAATGATTTTTATCTTCAAGCTTTAAAAATATATTTGACACAGTTTCTATTAACAAT
>JAGFPH010000758.1:0-29745 GCA_018207615.1 Philaenus spumarius | reverse complement strand
TCAATGACTTGAGATGGGCTGCTGCGCATAGTTTGTGTTCAAATATTTTCAAATGTGTTATTTTTATTCAATTACATTTTAAAGTCTATCATTTTATGAGGAATGTGGTTACTAAAATAAACACAATTAACATGATTGTTTCAAATGAAAGCGTTTCCGCAAGACTAATTGACATAGTTAGACTTGTTAATGTACGGTTTATGGTCTATGTCTATTGTTTTTGTGGTTAAAATGGTTAACCGTCAATAACCTGTTGAACGATTCTCTCGTAATTTTAGAGGTACTGTACTGCGATAAGTCTGCATTTTACTTGTAATAGCATTTATATGATTTCAAATTTTATATCAGTAATTTATCTAAAACATTTTGATAGAATATAGGCCTACATAAAATATATTAATAAAATAATTATTTATTTCACAAAATAGATTTATGGCACTATTGATTTGAACCCTAAAATTATTTCTAGGAAATTATAACTAAAATATTTAAACAAATGAATAGTATCCTTTAAAGAAATACTAATTGTGGAAGTTTTTCTTATAGGAAAACAAGTATTTGATATTATTTATGAAAAATGAACATAACTGGATAGCGATTAAAAAAAACTAGTAAATAAAATCATCTTTAGTGTTAGACGAGGATACAGACTAAGTTAAAAAAAGAACATTTTAATATAAATCCTACAAATGAAATTAAAATATTGTTTCAGAAAATGGATAAACAAAACATTTTTGTATATTTAATCAATACCAAGCGTTTGGGCTGCAATTAGAGTCACAAGCGACAGTTTTGTAAAAGTCTATTTTGTTTACCCATAAAAAACCATCAAGTTATTACTATAAATGTTATTAATTAATATAAATTATTTATATTTATTTTTCAATAGAAACATTGAATTACTTTATATTTACAAAATGTTATTTAGCTTGCGGCGATTTTTGATAGATTCTATAATTGTATAAAATTGCAAGGAAAGGATCAAGCAGATGTTCAATTTGTAGGATCGAATGTATTCTTGAATTATTATTACAATATAAGCTTTAATATAACATTTAATTTTATCTGAGCATTCGGTAAAGAATAAAAACACAACTCAATTTGTAAGCGTCAAAGTAATGTTTCCTTCTTTCTCTCTTATAGCAGGTTTCAATATAATACGTGATAGTAACTTTACTGAATATTAAAACCTGCAACTATAACACGTAACTGATTTATATGTAGAAATAATTTGTATTCAATACTATAAATCTTTGAAACGATATCTATATGAAACTATAGCCTTAGAATGTTTTAAGATTAATTGGTTCACACATTTATTATACAGTTGACCCTAAAACCTACCATGCCTAGATGAAATTGGCACTACCCAATAACCCATGTTATTTATGTTCCTATTATTTTATCAGTAATATTAGGCATAAAATCAACCAATCTGAGCAAAAGTAAAAAAAATTGTGTATACGCTTTGTTTTTATGATTTTAATAAAAGGTGATAAGTTCTAATCTGATATTAACCAATCACGTTTGTTTCTATTACTGTATTTCATATATTTTTGAAAGGAAAAATATGTATAAAACCATGCAGTTATTGCAAGATATTTAGGTCAATGGTCATTCAAGTCAATTTTTACTAATAACAATTGTAGATTTCAAGCAAGTATTTTTCTACAAATACCCATTTTAGCAAATACCAATAGAATATTTCGCAGAAAAGTGTATGCCCCACTCTCAATACGTAATTAATTTATAATTTTTAATAAGGTTTTCTTAAGGTTTAACTTTGTGAACTTTAAGAATGGACGAAGATGTTTTGTTTAAACATTCCATTCCTTCCTTTTCACTCCTTTTCCTTCCTTTAGTTTCAATCTGGAATTTAAATTATTCAGATCGTTGAGGGGTTGCAAGTTAAAAGAAAATATCCAGGCCTACCATCTTTAAATTACTTTACTATATGTATTTGAAGTAATATATAATCAGAACTAAAGCCAGAGTTTGAAAATATACAAACCAATTTTAATGTGTTAAATATTCAGATTTTACTACACCAATTGGTGCCTCACCAGTAGGAATCATATTAATGAAACTCTGGTTTGTGTTACTTTTAAGTTCAAATAATAAACGACGTAACCACAATATCAATTTAGGCACGTTGGTTAAACGATAGAACAAAGCAATATACAAATTTAATACAGACTTTACAATCGGTTTATTCAAGAAATTCACTTTTGTCTCATAATTTAATTATGGAAGTTTTACATAGCTGTACTGAAAGCAATCATTAGCTTACATTAAACATTAATTTGTATTAACATCACTATTGAAGATTATCTAAAGTAACCAATCACATAATTCTTAATACTTTTGGTTTGATTACATTTTGTATTTAATATACTATTTTATTACTAAATTGTATCTTTTTAAATTGAAACTATTTGACTATAGTTTACATTACCAAATTGATACAAACGCAACATATAATTTTATTTTCTTAACCGGGATAACATTTTGAACTATATTAAATCAACATTTAGTAGCGTTTATATTTTTCGTGAAATATATTTTAACACCTATTATATAATATATAGTAAATATAATATTAGATAACTGTTGCGACATTCAGATGTCGAAATGAATAATTGATTTGCTTTATCTCTCCTGGCATCCAACAAAGTAAACTTGAAAATTTTCGAACTTGCTGGCTAATTATTTTGGGAGGTCACTTTTAATAAAATAAGCCACCCTTACTTAACCAATATAAATATTCTGTGTCCAAACACCTTTGAAATTTATATGAACTTAAAATTTATATTTTCTTGTAATTTTATACATCCTGCTTTATTTGTGTTTTGAGGAAACCCTGTAAACGTATAGGGCTAATTTATTTATACTTAAACTTCTGTGTGATGTCAAGATTATCTGACACTTTGGTTACTGGTTTAGAGTGCGACAGTAGAACAGTTGGGCGTTGGTCTGGAGTGAACTAGAAGGCTACAGGTGAATTATTTCAACCTATATGATTGACATAATAAACTGACCTAATGATTCACACAAGATCTTGTTTTGTAATTAAAACGACTTAACTTGACAATTTGTCTTAGATGAAATGATAATTGGTTCCAAATGGGAGCTTTTTCTTTAACAAAAGGGTTAATCACTCAAAGGAGGAATTGAACACACAATACTCAAACAATCATTTGCTTTCCCTCGAAGTTATTTCGTGAGAGTGTTCATGTGGTTGGCTTCGTGTATGGGTGTTATTGAGATTGAATCCTTGCATGTTAAGAGGGCGTATCCTCCAATGATAATGTACTTTGATTCTATCCAGGTGCGAGAATAAAAATAACATTAAACGCTATATTAAATACCAAAATAAAATAACTTCTTTTACATATTTAAAAAATACAAGTTCTTAATTTGTACATACTAAAGCGATCAAACTAAAAATGACAAAAATAAATCTTACTAGGAAATATCAATAGCAGAAGAAAAACGAAATCACGTTTCAAAATTATTGAATTATTTGCCACTTACTCTAATTTTTACTACTACTCTGGTTATAGTTTATATAAATTAATAATAATATCTATAATTTTGTCAATTATTACCTTCGGTCTCCATATTGATACATTATTACGATTAAATGTGTCGATAAAAATGCCAAACTATTAATACAATGTCTTAACCAGTTGTTTTGGCAAGCAAAGTTTTTAGTTTTAAAATAAGATAAATTATTGGAATAACTTAACTTTACCAATCTTAATTGAATCGAATTCGACTTCATTATATCTCTCTAAGATTTTATGTTGCCATAGAAAGTATTATTACAATAATTATAACTGTAACTTACAAATTTGTATTTTTCTGAACTCTTTTTTAAGTATACATTCTATTTTCATGTTAATAAATTTTAATTATATTATCTTACAAAGAAAATTTCTCTAAGAACACTTAGAGTTTTCTTCGTATGTAATTCACAGGAAAGTTATATAAATGCTAACGTAGTTTTAGATATAATTCAATTTGGTAATAAGTGATTATAAAAGTATGTCGTTTAGGACTAACTACATTAAAGTCTGCAAATCACAAATAAGAGACAATTTAAGATTTTAAAATTACAATTACGAATATTTTGTTGTTGTAAAGGGACAGATAAGAACATTGTTTTGTATACTGTATTTCATATAATAAATCATGTTAATATATTAATTTACTGTAAGGTTTATTGGACATAAAGATAAGTTTGAAAAAACTACTAAACAAAAAAAGCACAATAAAATTGTTTTCTATTCACACTATTATTTTAGTATAGTATCACCTGTTGCTTAACACACTCATTCAATTTTATATGTACCCAAACAACATGTTATAGCAATAAGATCAATTCGTTTAAAAAATGTTGTTTTATTTTAAATGGTTAACTTTGAAAATTACAGGGAAGCAGATAAAAGATGCAGATAAACGCATACATCCAATTAAATATAGTAGGAACTTCCAATACAGTTGTCTAATAAGGTAAGCAAAGTTATTTGCGTCGCGGTATAGTTGAGTTATATTCTGTTCTTCAGTATTTATTAGTCTAACTGCTATAAAGTGGCCATTAAGTACAAAATAATAATTTCTATGATGTTGTGCAAAAATAACATTAAAATAGGGAAGTCTAACCAAATGCAAAATATTTCATTTTACCAAAAACTAAATATAATAAAATATCCAGTTCAAAATATGAAAAGCGAGAAATTTATATTTTTTACCATACGTTTTAAAACAACTAGACACTTGTGTTATGTTCCCTTAAACAAATATATCCGTACAGCTTTATCGGACATGGGCAGAGCTTTCATGGTATTTCTCCCACAGTTATTTTTACCACCGACGTCGTGAAAAGAACATTTCTAATCAATAGTTGGATTGTTACAAGTTATTAATAAGTTAAGTAGCAGAGCAAAATGTAATTTTATTACCTAACATATTTTTGATTATTTCTAGAATTCCACACTAACAAATTTTCTGGCGTTAAAAATCCATTTTGTGGGTGATTCTAAAATTTTACCTTGCTTAACCAGAACAAAGATGTAATGGATTAGCAATATAGTAGAGTACCACGAGTAGAGTATGGCTTTTCTTTCCTTAACTGCCACTGCTGTTTAATATTTGATTATTCACTTCAACTCACGTTATATCTCCATAATGAAGTACAGTATCTACTATTTATAAATTTAGAAGTTTGTATTACATATTAGTATAAAGAAAGACGAATGGTAAGAATACGCCATGATACTATGGTCATGTGGTTTAATAGATCCTTAAACATGTTTTATCCAACATTAAGGTTTGCATTAATTATTACAGGTCTAATCCTGTATATCATTTAATCTCTTGTATAATATTTTACTGGCATGACGGTTGTAATAGTTGTAAAGTAGTACATTTTGTATTATTTTGTATTGTAGTACAGTAATGGTTTCTCAGTTCGTAAAGACGACGATGTACGCTAGATTTAACAGTTCGAATCCAACTATCGACGTTCACTTTTTCACGGACAGTCTTTATTAGTAAACCTGACATAAACACACTAAAAACGTCCAGTGTATGTTCATAATGTTTATAATTTTTTACTTTTTAAATAATAACAATACATTTTTTATTTAATAAAAGTAATTAAAATGGATTAATTTTTTAAAATCATTTTAAAAGTGATGTTTGAAAGTAACTTAACTTAATTATTAGTAAGTAAAACAGTAAATCAAGTTTTGCGGAAATATTCTTTGCATTGATGTGATGGTTTTATTATTTGGGATTGTAATTCTAAAGAAGCAAGGAAGGTACAACAATATCTCACAACGGCAGTGGTTTAGTTGTACTTCCTCTACTTTTTGAATTTAAACAGTATTTTTGAAATATATATTACATTTTTAAAGAAATTTTTGGCACAACAATTATTGTACAGCGTTAAATTGTTGCTAAAATATGTCTCCCCTCACCAGGGTTGCGCTGGGGTTAACATGTAGCAACTGCATTGGTTAATAAATAAATAAACTGAACAATTGAACAAATAAGCAATGTCGAACCAGAGTAGGAGGTAAAAATTTTGCATTGTACTGACTATTATAAGCCCTTCTCCCTGTTCTTTGTTGAACAATGTAATAACATTTTATTTTAAATAAGGTGCTCCATCTGTGAGCATTTATTTGTCAATTAAATTATTAAAAGGATTAGGGAGGATAATCTATTTTAACATTATAAATAGATTGCACAAAACTTAATAATATAATTTTAATTCGGTAATAAGAAACATAAATATCACGCCAATTTGTTTTCTATGTAAAAAATAATTATCTTAAAAATGCATCTTCTCTGATTGTCCTCAAATGTCAAACTAAACTAAGTTAAAGCATCAATAAGTTTACGTTTTAACTGCCAGAACTCTTGGAGGAAATGTTATGCATTAGTGGGTAATTGCATTTATGGATACTGTCGCTTGACAGTCAATGACATTTGTTATAATAATATGCCATGCATTATAAAATCTACTTAAACATGACTTATTTGATAACTCAAAAAACCTACAACGGTGAATTGAAGGTTGTTTTTACTATAAAATAGCACTTTTACTTGCCTACTAGAAATATATTTTCCATAAATATTATCTATTTTCAATCTAGTAAAACTTATTGCAAGTTCGAGTGTATACTTAGAGCAATGATAGGTTTCTTTTACTGATGGTTAAGGAAGGCTCCTTCTAAAGAGCTCAAGAGCTTTAGCCCATCTATTAAAATTATTGAGGAAAACCCGTAATAATTAAATAATTAATACATTTTAAAACATTGTTGATATAAATATATTGTTGTTATATATTTACTAATATTGCTTTAAGTTAAATCATATTCCAAACTATATAGTTATTTAATTTAGATACAACGTTTGTAATAGCTCTGCGCTACTTGATATTTAAACTCGCTTAGTGTGAAAATAAATTGTTGCTGATTAAAGGGCTCTACACAGAACATCAAAGCTAGTCCCTAATGCACAGCACGCTAAACACAAAACTAGCCAAACATGCCCTAATTGTTAGTAGTATGGTAATAAGTCCGTAGAAAAGCTCACCAAAATGGAGCAATAATTAATTGTTGTTTTGTTAATTCTTCTACAGTCACTTTGCCTGACTTTTACTTTTGGTCATTTAGAATTTCTAACTTCTTCATAATTGCGTTTTTGTAGTTTATACGAATAATCAGCAACATTAGTGTTTTGTAACAAATGTATAAAAATTAGTAGGCCTATACTAAGTGTGAAGTACACCCTTTACGCTAAGGTGCGCACCTATCGCTGTGACGCATTTGAATTTTCACGTGTCAGTGTTATGTGTAAATGAGATTTTGTTTTTTTATTATAGACGAACACAGAGACTGTAGCTCTCATTCTTTGACTGCTGAGTAATATTTTTGTAATTCACCTTCTTAATAACCATCTGTTGGATTAAAATTAAAATTTTATTCGTGTCATTAAAAAATATGACTTTTTATATTTAGGGTAGTAATTATATCGTTGTCACTATTGGTATATCAAAAACCAACCAAACGGTTTTTTTCTCTTTTAGTATCTCGTACACATCATTTAATAAACTATAAACGGCGGACATTTATTTTTTCAAGCAATTAAAAATCTATGGTACGGATCATTTATAATGCTAGTTTTACTCGTAGGTATACTTGAGTGCTTTTTAAATGTCAAACATTCTTCAAAAACTATAACATAAAGTGTGCCTATACATAGTAGTCAGTAGGCCTAATTAATAAAATTGCATCTCTTACTAGATTCTATCTCTTATTTCCATTAAGAAGTTGCTTAGAACTACAGCACTAGTTAAAGTGACGACTAAAGTAAGTAGCTTAAAACAGTGTATTCATCGAAACCTATTGTTACTTCAATACTTCAACGTATTTACTCTTTATTATTTTTATACAATGCATAAAAGAAGCCATACACTAATGTCTAATGCAACAATATGATATTACCAAACCATTATCATACAATGGAACCTCTCTATATGTGTTGTCTTTAATTCTGTTTACTGCACACATGTATGGTTAGTTATACTATACTATAACATTATATAATTCATTTTTTCAACTATGTTTCTGTAGCAGCACTGAATTGTCTTATCCCAAACAATCAATTTAAATAAATACAAATGCAATTATAATTAAACCATATTTAAATAAATAATTGTACAACATCAAACAACAGTAATAATTAAATTCTAATAATTTATACTACTTAAATATTAAAATTCCCTACTATAAATAAATTTAAAAAACAAAAAAATTGAATTAGAAACAAAAATATTGTACAGTTATATGTCTATATTTCTAAACATGCAAGAAGAATCAGTAAAAAGCAAGACTCTCTCAGGAGCATCCATCATTAATCTTATTCAAATCATCCTCTGAGGTTAATATTTCGTTATTTCAATATAGTTTTTTAGTTTAACACTGGACAAAGCATTCCTACAAAAAATACTAAAATCCCTATCCTGCCAGATATTCATGTTACAGATATTGCCATAACATGACGCATCTGAGCTAAATATTTTTCAGTTGTAACATTTACGATATAACTTTGTTTATCCCTATCCTGCCACATATTCATGTTACAGATATTGCCATAACATGACGCATCTGAGCTAAATATTTTTCAGTTGTAACATTTTCGCTATAACTTTGTTTATCAGTTTTGAATGTTTGAAAACATTGTGAGTAGTTAGAGTTATCTGTTTAAAGTACTGTAGTTGTAATTATTTTTGTAGTAAGGGACAAGACACGGTACATGTATTTCATAAGAGAAGAGAGAGAAAAAGTAGTGGATTAAAATAAGTAAGGTACACGTTATGTATGGCATATTTAATTACGCGTATTTTCGGAACTATTTGTTTACTTTTAATTCCATTGACTTTACACTATGAGGACTAAATTTTATCCTGATTCACTATTTTAGTTAAACTTATAGAGTTTTTATAAATTTAATGTTAATGTATTACATTTGCAATTATTCTTTTGGTGCAATTAAGAAATGTAAAGTAATCATATGTACTCTTTTTATTCACAATAGTTTATCAGTGAGTGCTAGTTGTGATAAGAAGTGCTTTATTATCGAACACAAATTAACCCAAGGAAATTAATGCATCTCAGTCTTTTTACAGTACTGGAACTAAAAGTGTTCTATATTAACCCAGTATTGGCAATATTTAAGTTATGAGGCAATACTTGCTAAAAATCAATTTCTAATCTAAAAATATAAACATTATTAAAAACTGTGTACATAAAAAGTACACAAGTACAGCATTAAATATATAACTTTGTTTATAAATATTGCGGTTATAAATGCAACTTCTTAGACTACGTATTTTCTGTTAAATAATGATTCATGTTTAAAATTTATAAAAACAAAATGGAAACCTAAAATACATTTAATATTGTGACACGTACAAGTTTGCTATTTACTGTCGCAATAAAGAAAGTTATCTTTGAAGAATGGATATTTATTTGTTCAGTAAATGAATGGTAAAAGCTTACTGCATATAAAACTAAATCTGCAACAAGATAAATTTGACTAATGTGATGGGTTTCGCCTGTAAATCTCAGAAAGCACAAAATATTGATCGTGTTATAGTCCTAATAAAGAATGCAATTCATTTGTAAAAATAAAATTATATGGTAGATCGCCACTACAGTTTCGCCCTAACCTCAACTTATTTAACTCGTAATATTTGTCTGTAACTAGTAACTTTCTTTGCTTACTTAATTATTTCATTTTAATAAGCTTTTGTATTTAAACTACTAACAAATTCAAAACTTTTAACCTATCATTATTGTACTTTGAAATATTATATAACTGAAAACAATATCAATATACATAATAGAACAAATATACAATATTATTAATTGGGATTAACTTGAAAGCCACAAATTCCCAGCACAAATACACCTTCGGATTTGTTATCAAATAATGTAGACCTACTGTATTTACTAAAAGGTATTAAATACATTTGATGATAAGCAGTGATTTTAAGAATATTCTACTGAGCACAAAGAGTTTTAACTTGTACGGATAGTTTTATTGTGTTCAAAAGAAATGATAAAAGTATGTATTTCTGCATAGGTCATGAATATATTAGTTGCTTATTACATGTTTGAAATCGTAAAACGTTTATTAGTGATTATTAAATGAGCAATGCATTACTTACTTAGAGGTGATTCAAACGTTTATTTGTTCATTTTTAATTCATCAGCATAACTTTCCAAGTATTCAAATATCTTACAAGTTATTTATTTTGAAGTGAATTAAAACTTTCTTTATGTTTTTACAATGGCAATGATTGAATAAATAAAAAATCTACCCTTCAAATCTACCTGAAGTAAAGAACGATAAATGTGCATATCAAAACCTATAGTACTAGACACAACAGTACTATCAACAAAAGACTAACGTAGTTGGAAATCAGGAAACTTTAGAGGGACTTGTTAAAAAACTGAAAAAACTTTGTGGACTCGTTTCTAATGATAAAATAAAAAAGCATGTTGTGTAACACAACTCCGAAAATGTTTAGAATATCCGTTGTCTGTTTTTTTATGTTTTCCATAAACAAGATGTAATTCCAGAAGAAATAGAGATATTGATATTATTAACAAACATGTTATACCATGAATGAGTAATTATTCACTTAACGATTCTAAAATTACGAGTAATTTAAACGTTAAATGTAAGAAGAAACTATCAGTTTTACAAAAATAAACACATTTTAGATACAAGTTTTGCTATTTGTACATTAAAGAATATTAAAGATAGCACATTAATTGATCATAGCAATAAAGTAAATAACTTCTGACAGCATAGCGAGAAACACAAATGGCCGAAATAATAATAAAAAAAAAACTATAAGTTTATAGTCTTACATGAACATTCTGTCACATGTGTTTTGTTCCACATTTAGTTTTAAACTTATAATGCAACATAAAATGTATAATACTTACAAGTATAAGTATGACATATAGAAATTGTTTAATGTGTTTGTTTAGTAATATCACTCGTGAAAGTACTTGACTGAAGGCCCAAATTGAGCTGTCCTTCACCATAAAACAATTGTTTTGAATTTCCAACATGTGATGCTAAACTATAATGTATTCTTTTTAATTGTACACATTATCGAGTTAAAAATTCAAAAAGCAGGTAAATTTAAATAAAGTTTATGGTTTTTAAATTGTATTTTTTGACGTGTATCTAATTAATCTTCCCGTGATTGTACACGAGGGCTACTAACACTGTAGACCTACATAATTAACAGACCCACAATCACATCTAAACGTCGATGTAAACGTTTTGCCTAAATTGGGCATAATAATTAGTATTGTAATTGTCATCACCTGTTTGTAATTAAACACACGTTGACTGGATTAACTGTATTGCTCAATTCAGTTAATCATACATCTGCTAACTAAACACTATTGTTAGATTTCACACAATGGCAACTTGCATTGAAATAAAGTAAAGTGTAAAATTTTGCACTTAATTAATTACGTATGCTTTAATAAAGATTGTTGTATGTATGATTGTTTGGCCTAATCTCTGGGACGATGTCAACAACCTTTCACTATGGAGTAATTTATTTAGTATAGTCATACAATAAAGTCATACAATATAGTCATACTTTTTAATTAAGACATCTAGAGCAAAACAGTAAGTACTACAGATTTAATAAAAACCACAAGACTTTTACTAACATTAAAACAATGGAAATGTTTAGCGTTACATTTCCGTGGCTGTTCTCAAACCTAGTTTAATCGGCGGTTAAGATATTATATTTTATCTAAAATAAAAAACATAAATTCAATTGATTTATTCTCTTATACTTTCTAACTACTTTAAAACACTTTGGTCCCCGACGTCCGATTTTTCGGACGTTGTTAGTATGTCCGTTGAATCCCGACGTCCGATTTTTCGGACGTTGCGTGTATGTGCGTTGAATCCCGACGTCCGAATTTTTGGACGTTCAGAAAAAAATCATGTAAAATACAAACCATTAGTGAATCTATGTTTATTATATATCAAAGGAATCAGAAAGAACTGTTCTATTTACCTCTATGATCTTTACTTACGTTAAAATTACCTGTATGTGCACTACAATGAAGATAATTGTGATATACGTTGGCTGTGCTTTTGTCCATCTGTCAGATGGTAAATAACTTGATGTGTGTGTTGTCTTTGATTATGGCCCATATATTATGTTGTAGCACGTAATTGTTTTAGCATTTTTAGTTATTTTTATTGTGAAAAATCGTGATTATGAAGCGAGTACATTCACTTATTAGTGACGTGTATATTCTTATGACTATATAAGTACAACTAACCGCAGAACTGGTTATGCAGTAGCCTCATTTTCAAAAAAAAACTTAGTAACTTTGTCATTTTTCAATATAATGTAATGGAATTTCAGGTTTTTGTTCATTTTTAATTGTATAATTATGTTGTGTGGACAAAATTGTTGTAGATATATTTTTGTTGTGTCATTTTCAAGAATAAAGTAAAAGAAATTGTGAGTAACAATTTAAAAACATTAAAATATTCATATCTAACATGAATTTACTCTTACTTTTAAAAAAGTAACATAGAACATTTAATTCAAAAAAAAAAAAAAATCACCAAAATTCATTAGTAAATACATTTAATACATATTTTTTTGCGAAACACTGAAAATGTGCTGAATTTAGCCTGCGATTTTATGCACATACATAACAGATAATGGTTGGGATTTTTGGAACATATGACAAATTGGAGGTCGGGAGCCAATGGGTTAAGAACATTTAAGAACATGAGTTTAACTCTTCTATTTTCTTTAAATATTTGTCTACCTTCACTGTCTGTTAGTCAATTACCTTTCTTTTATCGTCGATCTTCTTATGGGTGATATCTGAAGATTCACTGCCTTCATTTCTTTCTGATCCTCTTTAATTTCGACAGTGGCCAACATTATGTCTTGCAGCGTACAATTAGCTTCATTAATAGACAAATTCAACCTCATACTATTAAGCTTGTAAACGGAACAAGACTCGCATCTTCATTTTAAATTGTCTGACGTTATAGCATCAATATCAATCTTACTCATAATTTTGCAGGTATCGTGAAACAATTTGACGCACTCCTTGTAAATTATTTTGAATTATTTGCTTGAAATCCTCTTAGAATAAAAAAAGTCAAACGAAAGTGTTAAAAATAAAAAAAACAACTTTTAGCACTAGAATTAAAAAAAAAAACTTAATTAAAAGTTGTTTGTACATATATACCAAGTTAAAAGCTTGTACAAAATTTCAACCGTTTCATGAATTGTTTGTATCTTATCATAGAACTATTCGAATTTAAATCTGACCAAAAATATTCCGAAACATTACCTCTACAGAAAAACCACTTCCGATACATTTCCTTGGACTCTGAATCATTACTGATAGATATTTATTTTTGTTTTATTTAAAGGTAAATTTAGAAGAAAAAATAATAAAATTTTGTTCAGTTACACAGGTAGGTTAAATATTTTAAATAGAAACTTAATTGTTTTCGTGCTAAACTAATAAATTTAAAAAAAGTTCATTATATTATTGAAGGAAATTGTCTTTTCATTTAGTCTATACATGCTCTAGAATTCAAGTAGTGCAATAAAGTAAATAGGTATTAAAAAATACAACTTACACCCTACTGTCTTGCAACGAATTTCTTTTAGAGGTTGGAAAATATGCAGGGTGTTACAGATACCATATTGAAATCTTGCGAAAGTCCCCAGTTAATAATACAGTCGCCATTTTGTTTTTTCACTTATACATTTTTTTGTTCCAAAACTATTTAACGTATAATTTTGAAATTTCGAGTACAGTATTATAACAATTAGGGAAATCTAAATCTAAAATGGTGGCCATTTAAAACCTTTGTACAGGAATACTTTTAAAATGGATAGTTGTAACAAAATTTTACATGAATAACTTGTTTTAGATTTTTTCTAATGATACCTCATTTTTGAAGAATGACCAAAGATTTGTCGAGACATGCTACTTTTTATGGCGTGTGGCTGTTGGTAGCAGATTTCAGTTCTGTTGAGGTACGCCGCTAATATCTTACACAACAACGCAACATTAACCTAAATCTGTCCATGATTTTAACAGCTGTTTATCAGATGTTGTAAATTTTCACACAATGACCAGCTGATAAAAATATTCACTTTTTTATGTGCTTCTAACCTATTACAATTTATTCGTAGTTTCCAATATGTAAAAATCTTAGTAATTACATTCATTGTTTATTTAATGTAATAATAACTACACACCATTGTTTGAAAAGTACTTCATGGCTAACTATACCAATACAGATTATTGTGACATGTATTTTATGTAAGGAGCTGCTTTCGGAAAATCTTATGAGGCACGGAAAGTGTTGGCTGAACGATTTCCTCGAAGTCGTTGCCCAAGCACAAAGACCTTTACTGCTGTTCACAAACAGGGTCATTCCAAGTCAATAAACAGATACAGGGCGGAGTAGGGGTATTCCGTTGAGTTCGAAGAAAATGTTTTATAGCAGTTTGATGAACATCCCAGAAGAAGAACTCGGGAAGTTGCTAGTACAATGAATGGGAGCAAAGCTGCAGTAATGGGTTTAAAATGTGAGAGAACGCATCCGTTCTATTTGCAAAAAGTCCATTAATTAATACAACAGGATTAACCTGCTCGTGTGGCTTGCTCTCACTGGTTTCTCTACTAGCTGGTGGATGATCCTTTTTTCATGAAAACGTTCTGTTCTCCGATGAAAGTAGCTTCAATCGAGATTGCATACTCGACAATAGAAATAGTCACGTTTCAGCTGAAGAAACCCTCACGAAACCATTACGACAGGAAGTCGGAATCGATTCTCAGTTAATGTGTGGGCAGGAGTTTTCGGAAGCTATGTCATTGATCCTTACATTTTGCTGAATATATTGAATTCTGCCCACTATATTGTATTTTTAAGGGTATCATTCCGGAATAATTGTTGGAAAATGATACGCTGGAAGAACGACAAGGCCTGTGGTTTCAGCACGACGGTGCGAGACAATGTGCGAGGGCATTTAGATGCGGGTTTTGACGAAACGCGGTTTTTATAAGAATCCCAATGATGTTACAAAAGCAATGACTTTTACAGCAGCTGGTTCATTGTTGAATGTTTTATAATAGCTATTAACCCTATCAACTGATTAAGATTGTTGGTATCTTATAGATGAGATTTAGTTTAAAACTGATTTCACTTGAAATAAGTTATTTTCTTCTTCTTCGTCAATTTATTTTTGTTAGTAAATTTGTGTTTTTAATTATTTAAATATAATTATAAAAAAAATATTAAAAAACATATTAGCCTATATTAAAAATGGAATACAGAGCCTAGGTCTTTCAATGAGCTATATTTTCGTTAAATATAACGGAAATATTTCACGAGATACTTTTATTTTGGCTATCTGGACAGAATGACGGATTATACTGAGTTATTTTTGTAAAACAAACATTGACACAAGTGGAAGCGACCTTTCCCCGAGTCTTATCGGAGAGATGGTTATTAACATTTTAATTGAAAAGATTAAATTTAAATAATCGTGATTAAATTAAGGAACTAATTAATAAATGTTTGCATAATCGAAGTAATAATAAATATAGAATAATAAGTTAAACAGTTTCCCATATAAATCAAACACATCAGCCTAAAGATAAGAAATTATTGCAGTTCAGTGCCAATAAGCAAGTTACATAAATTATAGTATAAATACCAAACAGTGAAATAATCTCAATGTTCTCAATGAAGTTTGAGATAAGTGTAACTCAGACACAAGTAATTAAAAGAGGTTGTCAAAAAAGCAAGAATTTAAGCTGAACATTATTTTTAGAGATGAAATAACTGTTATGTTATACATTCTGGTAGTGGGATTTAAAAATAATTATTAGTTTAAAAAATAAAAAGTTTTTTACTTTATAAAATTGAAATTACTTTTAAGAAGTACCTCAATAAATGCACCATAAAAAAACTTTGGTTTAAAAAAATGCGAAATTAAAATTGTTTTCTATTTAAATAACCATAAAGATGAAGTGATTAGCATATGTTAGGCAGTATTTCATATTTCAAGTAACATTTTCACAGTCAAAATAAAATATTATGTTTGGCATATTGTGTTGTTCTTTTAAATTTGACAGTAAAGAAAGCTCGCGTTATACTATAAAAAGTATCTCAACTCTGAAAAATATTTTTCAGTTAGTACAATAATTAATAACAATTTGTAAGTTTATTTGCTCTATTTACAACTTATAATAACTTTTAAACTTTTCAGCTTCAGTGAGTTGATAAATAATTAAAATTATTAATAGTTTCTGTGAAACTGTGACTCTTACATATAATTAAATTATTATCATTTGTTTAAAATATTTTAGCTTTAATTGAACTGTAACTAATTAATTTCAATGACAAAATATTAATTATTGTACATAATGTCTGTCAGTCTGTCTAAGTTAGTTATCGTTTATAAAATATGCCTTATACCGTTCATTCATTGGCCTCAATATTGCTCTAGTCGGAAGGCCAATTAGAAATTATCAGCGCTTGAAGGAAAAAACTAAAATTAGTATATAAATAATAGTATTTATTCATTTCTTTGAATCCTACTTTCAGGAACATTATTGTAAAATTGTTTAGTTAATTTACTAACCTTCAAATTTTAATATTAATTTCCCCGCATAGAGGACCATTTGAAGGTTCCTTAATTAATTAATAGAGGGGAAATTAGAAGGAACAGTTTGAGGGTTAATAATAGTATTTGTTTTACTATTTTACAATTTGTATGTTTGTAGTTCCTTTGATTTTCTGTAACTGTGAAATGTGTGTACGATTTGAAGAAACTTTTAAAGATGACGTAACCCTGGTAGTATCGATGACACCTTATTTTGGTATGTTTGGTGCTTTGGGACTTTAATTAAAACAAATTTGCTTGAGAAAATAGAAAACAACCAAAGTTCAGGCAATAAAATAGCTTTCTCAAATATAATCACATGTTGCCAAACTTGAATTTCTGGGCTAAATCGTAAAAGATAAGTGAAACAGTTTGTTAGCAGTGAATTGTCCTAGCCTACATGCAATCGATTATACCTAGGTAAGAGTAAAGTTTCTTGTTGTACAGGGTGGCTTAGTGGGTAGAGCATTACCTCGGAATGGTAAAGGTTCTGGGTTCGAATCCCGGTCTTGATCCATGTTCCCTTTTCATTTGCAACTTTTTAGTTACATGATAAAACATATAATTGTAAAAAAGAGATAGACTAGAACATTTGAATAATGTTTGTTTAAGCTGCATTTTACTTATATATACATAGTTCGTAAATTTTTCCTGTTCGTGGTTTTGAATCTTAGATTTATTGTATTTAAGTAATCGCCTTATTAGAATAGATTTTGAATCTTTGTATGAACAATTCCGAACTGTTTTAAAGACATTGCGATCTATAGAATTTGTCAGTATGCATTATCAATACATTATATTTGTTAAACATGATTGTACTGTTGTACATTTTAATAAGTTTTCCAAAATGTATACTACTGTAATTATTTTTGGAATATTTATTTTCAAAATAAAAATTAATCAGAGTCAGTATTACTACTATTTTGAATACGTTGTAGCAGAAATAAACTTCAAAGAAACGAAATATTTTTTAAATTATATTAAATAAATCTAATCTTGAATCTCAATCATTGAAATTGTTGAAACATGCGTTCGCAATCTCGTATTTCGGATTATATTTGTAATTGAATAATCACTGAAATAGTTTTAAGTTATTAAGAAGGCTTTAAATATATTTGTACAAGTGTCTTTAAAATATATAAATTATTGTTTTAAAACTCCCCAAAAAGTGCATTAAAAATAATAAATTTTTACTTAACTAAAACTTAATTAAATGTAGTTGGTATCTTCATTTTTTAATTATGAGATATTATACAGAAGCACATAGACTTAAAGATAAATTTAAGAGATTTCAGCGCTTCTTAGATTGAAAAACGGCATCCAAAACACGATACTAGTACGTTTATGGTTTCGTAGTTTTAGGGAAGGTGAAGAAGACTGTGTCTTCACTGCCAAAGTTATGTTGCGTCAGTCTTGACATTATGAAATTGTAAGTTCATATAGTTCACTGACGATATATAACATGTGAAACGTTAAATGTAATGAATTTATGAAAAAATATATTACAAATAATAATTGAAATTTCATTGTATTATTATTAGTGTAATAGTTATTATTTATCAACTATTACATTCATATTACATGATAATTTCTGTCAACTATTACAAAATATTTTAATAAAAGCGTAATTGGTTCTTGATGAAGGTACTATTGTAAACCCTACTCTTTCATGTCTCTTCCTCTCCTACTACAACTTTATCCTTTGATGTTTAGTGGTGCCTTCCCTGAAGTTCATTTACCATTATAGTTTATTTTTGTTACAATAAGTTCTAGGTTCGTTATTCTAACACCTCATATATTAAAATAAACTCTGTGCAATTTTAATAAGTTTGCCTGATAATGACTAAGTGTGAAACGAATGTAGCAATGAAGCTAATATTTGGGAAAATAATTTCATTGTGTTAGTAATTTATACTTTTTAATATAAACTATATAAGTTATAAATGAACGCAAATTTTTAAATGATTAACTATTGAAATGATATATTGCTTGCTTGTTTGTTTAGCAGAGGAACATATTATTTATAGGCTAATTACAAAGCATCGTTAAGATGTAATTCTTAAAAATAGGCTTTGATAATTAGTAAATAGATTGTGAATCTAAACATCGAAATAGTAGATACATTTACCACATTATTAAATTGAGGTACTTTTTCTACTTTCTACTTACGTTTCCATAGTCACAGAATGTAATAAAATATAAAAATTTCATGAAACAACTTGATTGATATGTTAGCCATATTATAGCCGCAGTTAAATATAATCATCCACTCCAAGATTATAAGCAAAATGTTTTATCATAGTTTGTAAAACTAACCTTATGATATACGTATGTAAAACTATCAGTGCCGTTACAGTTTCAGGAAAAACAGTTTTAGGTAAAAGAAATAAAGTGATTACGATTTATCATGTACTCTTATAGTGATACATCTTTAACACACGTTCGTTTGGTTGCAGTAGGCAGTAGGCTATCCAACGCCAAGTTGGATTACTTCTTATAATTTAACGTATACAGTGTATATTAAAAATATGAAAGATTCTTAAGTCCGTCCACAGTATCGATTATAAAATGGTAGTGTTCTCTAAAATTTCAGGAAAAGTTTAAAAATGTTAGTTCAGTTATAAAAGTAGAAGTAATTTTTAATAATTCATACCTTTCCACACTTACCAAACTTTCAAAATTTGTTGTTATTTGCTTTGTCAAACACCACCTTCTTTGGCTAATGAAGACGGGAAAGTAGTAAATGTCAGTAACTAGACAAGTAGTTTGTTACATTGTACATTCCAATTTTAGAAATTAACTAAACTTACCCTCCCACATTACCTTACTCTTTGCAAGCTGTGGGAAGCATGTATAACCGATATATATATTTTTTTAATATTCCAACTTGAAACTCAATTTATACAAATTTCCAATATATATATAATATATATATATAATTATGTAAACAATTATTGTACACTTTACTGTAATAATGATGACTGTTGTATGGTTCTTAGTTTAGTTAGCATTTCTATTGTGTAAGCTTTGTTTTGTCAGAGATAGACGAGGCTTCTCTCCGTACACATCAGTGTATATGCATATTGTTCGTAATTTGTTATAATTGTTTTAAAGTTAATAAAATTAAGTGTAACGAATAGAATTGTTCTTTTTTAAAAAGCAATTCCCTCGAACCAAAAACGTAACTGGCGCAGTTGGTAGGACACCTCGAGGAAGTTAACGAATATAACATCCGTCGGTTTTAACCGTTAATTAATTGAGGAACCAACTCGGTTGCAGAGTGAATAACTGCGAAAATCGATAAATCATAGAGTGGATATCTATAACTATAGTGTGAATATCTATAACGAACAACGAAGAAGGAAAACGTTTTGTGTATTGTGTTAAATAGTGCAGTGCAAAAAAGTGCAGTGTTACGCCGTACATAACGAGCAAAGTATTTTGGATTTCACTGTTAGTAAATCCTGTACAAATATTAAAATAATCTATAATATTAAGAACGAAAGTAATATTTACATAATTTTGAAAATTATTTTATATAATATTCTAGTTAAGTATCTCATTTGTATAATATATTCTCTTGTAGTATATTAATTGATATCTTGATTTTTAATTTTTCAAATAAGTTGAGTAGATAATAATTAATTGCAATGACTACCCCTATATTAAAAAAAGAGTACTTGAACATGATTCCAGAGTACAATGGTGAGCCTGCTATGCTCAACAGGTTTATTTTAATTTGTGATAAAATAGTGAACAAATTCTTTGTAGTCCAGTACCCAGAGGATTTTCAAAACGAATTTTTGTTTTCTTCTATACTTTCTAAATTGAAAGGACAAGCCTTAGATATTGTAGTGAGCTCCAACACCTATGCTTGGGAAGATATTAAACAAACACTTTTGACTAGTTATTCAGATAGGAGGGATTGTTTTACCTTAAATTTAGAAATGGCAGAATTAAGACAGGAAAGTAACGAATCGCCCTTCACTTTCTACGAAAGAATTCAGAAATTGTTGAATTTGCAAATAGCTTTCTTTATTAACAAGGAATCAGCTGCTAAAGATATTCTATGTAATTATACCCAAAAACTAGCACTACGAGTACTGTTAAGGGGACTTCAGGAACCGGTAGGGTCCTTAATGAGGACAAAAAATCCTAACACGCTTAATGAAGCGCTTAATATGCTGACTAATGATTTCCAATTCAAAAATAATAAACCATTTCTAGAAATTCCGTCAAAAGTTTATGTAAAAAATACGCAGAAACCAAGTAAAACAAAAAATAAATATAGTGAAGAAGAAATAAATGTCTGCAATAAATCAGGAAAGGAAAACAGCGGAAATTAAACCAAGGCATCATAATACTAAACAGAAAATTCAACTGTCTAAAGTTAAGAGACCAAGGAAAAAATTTATAATTCCAAAATGTAATCCGTCTGTGAATCCTGTTCCAGGTCCCTCTTGTTCTTCGCAAAAGCCGATGCCGACACAACAAGGACATTTCCAAAAACATTAGAATAATACCGATTGAATTAGGACCAGCCAAATTACAATCCTCTTACCACACATTTTTTCACTATTTTAATTTGAATAATTTGGTTGTTCAATTTAATAATGTTGAACTTTATTATAATAATGTATTAAACTATTTTGATAAGAATTTTGTTAGCTGTAATGCCAGCCTCACTGGAAAAATTGAGTTTTTAACGGATAATGGTAGTAAAGTTAGAGACATAATCAATTATTTTAAATATGTTAACCATAGTAGAGAAATAGTTAAAGAAAAATTAGAAGTAGTATTCTTAGAATGTAATAATAATAATAATGTAAGAACAAAAAGAGGTATAATAGATGGACTAGGATCCTCATTTAAGTTTATTACTGATAATTTAGATGCCTATGATGGCAAAAAATATGACAATATATTAAAAGATATAGAAAACAATGAGGCTAACATTGTGAACCAAATAGAGTCTCAATATACAATTAGCAGTAGTATCATTAAGGAATACAATAAGACATTTAATATTATTGAAGCACACTTTGTGGAATTAAAGAATAAATTGGAATTGATGAATCATAGAATTAACGATTTTGTAGAATTAGAAAAATTTAGAAATATATTAAATCAATTAAATATTTTGTACAATATGTTGTTACAAGTAACAACTGATCTGGAAAATTCATTAACGTTTTGTAAACTAGGGGTACTTCACCCCAGCGTTATCTCAACCAGAGAGTTGTATAGTGAGATAATGAGAATCTATGAGTATTACACTGAAAGACTACCCATTGAACCTAAATTGCAAAACATGTGGAAGTTAGAAAGTCTAACTGTAAATTAGATTCAGATAATATTGTATATTTTCTGAATTTACCTATTGTAGAAAAAACAAAGTTTAATATTTACAAATTACACTCTGTACCCACTGAATATGAATCTCAATAATGTAACCATTACACCCACGGTAAAATATATGTTAGTTTCTAGTTCTGTAGTGTTAGGTTTGGACAACAAGGGTGACAGAAAAACTAATTCAAAATACTTCTGCTCATTCGACCTAATATCTCACCAGAAGATTGACTGTGAAATTTCAATAATTAAAGACAACAATGCAGACACCTGTAAATACACCGCTTTGGAAGTCACAGACAATGTTATTAACTGGATCCCAGAAATAAATCAGTATTTGGTTACATTTCCCATCAAAGAGACTTTAAAAATCGTAAATCCAAAGGAAACAACCATAGTCACTCTCCAAGGTATATTCTTAATTAATCCTAATAATAATACTATTCTCTTCAATGACCGAAGACTCTCTTATTCATCCAAAACAACTGGAGGACACCCTAGATACCTGGATGTTTCAAACTTAAACCTACAAGTGGACCAAAACCCCGAGTTTTCAGTCAACACAAAAAAGCTGGACCTTGACAAAATCAACCTAGACACCATCTCCAAGATTGATCGAAAGATAGATGTCACCCACGACATAAGTGTTTGGACCATTGCCCTGTATGGTACCCTAATTAGAGGACTGCTGTACTTGGTGTTAAAAAAGCTACTTAGGAACTTCTAGGACGCCCGCAGCTCAACCTCCCCCGGATGTCTTGTTTAGGGATGGAGGAGTTATGTAAACAATTATTGCACACTTTACTGTAATAATGATGACTGTTGCATGATTCTTAGTTTAGTCAGCATTTCTATTGTGTGAAGAGACAAGCTTTGTTTTGTCAGAGTTAGACGAGGCTAGATAAAATAAAAATGGCGACCGGACTGTTTCTCTCAGTGTAAGCTTTTTTCCAAAGCCAGTTTGTGGCTCAACCGTAAGTCGAATTTAAAAACTAATAAAGTCAAATAAACTGAAGTTTTAATAAACTGAAAGCAAATTAAATTTTAAACAAAATTGTATACTTGATTTTTTCCGTATCTCTAACGGTAAGCTCACAAAGTGGCCGTAAACTTCGAATTTGTTAAAAATCGTCCAAGTTTTTGTATTTCAACCATGTTTTTATACGTTTATTCTAAACGAATTCAAAAGTGTTCCATAGCTTTTTTGTACATAAAGGTTTAAAGAATTCATATATTCCAGTAAAAAAAATTATTGTAGTAAAATTAAGAAAGTT
The DNA here is from genome assembly GCA_018207615.1 of Philaenus spumarius. Taxonomy (NCBI): domain Eukaryota; kingdom Metazoa; phylum Arthropoda; class Insecta; order Hemiptera; family Aphrophoridae; genus Philaenus; species Philaenus spumarius. Next base: position 6,336 of record JAGFPH010000758.1, on the reverse strand, counting down.
ATTAGCTCAAGAAACAATCACTTTCAGTAACGAAAGGAAAATGTTAAACTTTAGGCCTACATAAAAAGTAGTAAAAAGTATTGTAATTTTTTTCATAAATGTAAAAAAGTTTCGTAATTTAGTTCTAAATAGAATTGTATAAAAATATTTATCAATTTCAAATTTCTTATTTTGAAAACACCAGTTTTTATGTTCCTACTACAAGACTGCTAACAAAACTAGGCCTGTTTTGAATAGTAATTTAGGAATATATCATTTGCCCAAAAATGACATATTATTATAAGAAAGATTTATTATAATAAATCAAAGAATTGATCTGTATACCTGTAAATTATCATTGTAAATTTCATAAAAGTATTTGACTTAGCTTTACTTGAATTACAATTTCAAAATAAGATGAAACAAATGAAACCTCGCGGTGATAAAGGACATACAAAAAATGACCGTAGTACACCGTGGGAAGTGTTTGTACATGGGTTGAGATCACTATCACGACGTTTTAACATCGTTTGTTTTCATTATTTCTAATATTGGAATATCATATGGAACTTAAGTTAACTTATGATACATTGTTAAGTTTGAGTTATTTAAGTTTGTAAATATTTAATTGTATGTTGTCCCTCTATAACGCGATATTTTTAGCTATCTTACGCATTATTAACCTAAATAAAACACAATGCCTCTAAAAGAAAATCTTTAGCAGTTAAAGCTCAAGAAAAGAAATAAAAACGAGAACTAGAAATTCTGGAATCGCAGGAATTGTAAATAATGTTTCAATGGCTAAACCTTCTGCTTACTTCCTTACTGGCACACTATTTTTAACCTAAGCTCAAAACCACATTTGTTATTTCAATGAGCGAGGTCCACTGTTCACAGAACTACTAGTAATTTGTTTTTAAATTTTGACACTAAAATGTTGACTATATTTTTAGAGATGATGTAGCTGTAAAAATATCTCTTATACAACCTGGTACGATTCATGTAGAAATAATATAGTTTCTTGTTTGTTGAACTTTCAAAATAAAATTTTTGCTGGAACGGAATATATGGTTTCCAAGATGATCTGTATTAATAATAACTTATTTAAAGAAATAATTTGTAACATTTTATTTTTACAATAGTTGACTTTAAAATAACGATATGCAAAACGTTCTGCGTTAATTAGTAGTTGTAATGCAGAACAGTTGTTCAAATAAAACAATCGAGTTGTTAAGAAAATATTAAGAGGAAATGATGTGTGTAATTAATTTTTAGTTTATTCAGGGATAATACAGGAATGAACAATAATAATTTAGCAAAACTTTGTATATATGTGACGCAAGTAAAAGTTTTATTTATGAATATTTATTTAATTTTCTTGTACTATTTGATTTCTAGAGCATGAATGTACTAGCTGAAAAAAATTACAAGTTAAGAAAAGGAAAATTTGTAATTATAAAACAAGTTTCATTTATACATTTTAATTAAACTTTATAAGTATTTGTAAGTTCAGCACGAAAAGCAAGTATGTTTTTATTAAATGATTTAATCTGACGGAATACTAAAACTATTTTAAAGGGTTTTTTCTAAATTATCCATTTAAACCAAACTTAGGATTTCTAACTGTTATAATTAATGTTCATGCTTTTATTCCTATGAAATAACAGTATTAACAAGTAAGTATTGAAATATAATTATTGCCAAATAATATACTGTGGTGATTTAAAAAAAAGTTATAATTAAAAAAAGATTACTAGATTACTTTAAGATGGTATATATATTTTAAACTATCCCATCAGTTTGAAAATTATGTACAATAAATGTTAGAAGTAAATTATGTTAATTATGCTAACAAGAAATGAATTAAAATCGAAAAATTCGAAACATTAGCAATCATTGTAGGATACGAACTTATCTGAAACTTTAAGTTTTGAGTGCCAAACTTATTTTTATTGAGATATTAAATTTCATCATTTGTAATGTGTACCATTTTACTATTCTACCTTACAAAAACTACCACCATTTATTTTAACAATCACAATAATTATGTTCCATAATAAGTTAGCACATCAGGGAAGCTGTAGGAAGGGTACTATCGAGCGGAAAGTTTGACATTGCGCATCGAAAACACTTTGGCACTTTGCGCATCATGTCTCAAACACTTAGCTATTTGAGAAAAATACAATTACAATTACGGAAGATAAGTTCAACTTTTGAAAGAAATATTCGTATATCCACAATGTCACATGGGCTGTACATATTATAAACTGCAGACTGTAGACAGTTTGATTCATGGGTTGAAATCTATAAAATGCATGTAATCGAGTAATTTCCTGAGAGATCAATCTAATAAGCCTTTATCAACACCATTATGTATGAATACGTATTATATTTTTCGTTTGAATCTAAATTTGGAACATATACAGTGTGATATAACAAATTTGAGACAGAAAAAATTTGATACAGAAAGAAAATTAGAAAACATTTTCTAACGTTCAAAATAGGCAAACGCGTTCATTTTCGTCTTAAATTCTTAGTTTTTTCTGTCGTTCGGTTCTTATATTTTTTTTGCAAGAAATCAGTTTGTTGTCCTGATCAGTAAATGTTTTACCAATATTTCTTTTGTTCTTTGTTGTACTGTAAAAGTAGTGATACACATCATGTTCAATATTAAAATACCTAAACATGTTGTCCCTTTAAATTCCTTTTGTAAAACTAATACTGTCTCTGTATATTACTTGCCAACATTCTAACTGTTGAATTGATCAATATGCTATTTTAAGCTTCTTATTTTAGTCGTGACTTGCAAATGCGGTGTAGTTTCAATTGTATAGGCCTAATGTAGAGTGTAGCAACTCCTTAATGGGAATGAAAGAGACATTGATTATTGATTATTGACATGTCAATTGATTATAGACATTAATATGAAGTTTAATTAATAAATGAATTGCATTAAGTTTAATCTTGTATTACCAATATCAATGATTCACAAGGAATTTAATATTTTACTGTTTTTAAACTCTTTCTTTGTGTATTGTATACATATTTTTACCGATCTTTTCTCTATATGTGGGCGTATCTTTATTTTATATACAAATATATTAATTTGTAATATTATTTGACTTCGTTAAAATTGAAACGACTAAACGAGTTAGGAATACATTAATAGTTTTCCTTGTACAACATAAAGAAAATTTGGACAGACGTATTTTTTATTAACGTTATGATAAATGTTGTAAAGTTGTAGAAGTAAAAAGTACAAAATGAAGTAGCTTAGCAGAAAAAACTTGACATTTTTTATTATTTGAACACAAGTTTTAGAATATACGTTGTTGTTGTTATAATAAAACACTCAGAAATGCAGTTTTCTAGTTAACAAAGGTATGCCTTTACCATAGCTACACTACAGTGTTAGCAAATCGCATAGGAATGAAGTTTTCTAGCGCCAGCTATTAGATGTCGGCAGTAGGCCTACTAACGAGTGATATTGTTTTTTTATTCATGTTAAATAGCTTTGTTAAAATAAATATAAATGAATAATTTCATCAACTTTAAAATATTCGTGTTTTCTTTGGTGTAATGAAAGTGTCTTTTTTCAAGATCTATTTGAAAAGATTAGTGATAAAAATGGCTTTTATTAAATTTGTTCAAACATATTTTACCTACAAAATATGTAAAAAACACACAACAAAAAGGATTTAGTTATTTATTATTCTGAAAATGCATTATTGACCAAATTCACCAGAGACTGTCTACTTACAGGAAAATTGTATACAATTAGGATTTATTTCAAATATATATGTGTAGATTCTTTCCGAACATATCAAAATTAATATTTGTTCTAAAAAAAATTTAATATACATTTTAAATAATTGTATATACATTAAAATTGTACATTTAAATAAAAAAATAGTAATAATGCAAATGATTTTAGATTTATAAAAGAAAAAGAAAAATTAAATTTGTACGAATAAAGTTGTATGAATAACATAAGGCCTATAGGCCTACGAATTATTTTAATGAATAAACTTATATGAATAATTTTTATGAATAAACTTACATGATCTAACTTACATGATTTGTTGGCCTACAGAAAAACTATTTGTAACCATATTTTTTTAAGTGATAAATAATAAAGTTTCAAAGGTAGGGCAGAAAGTGTTGCATGCATAACCCATCCAAAGAGATTAAATTAAACAGAAAGAAAGCCTAATTATTCTAACACATTGCACACTATTAAGCCGATGTACAGACATTGTTAACCTTTCAAAGGTTAGCTGTTTGTTTGAAAACATGATGATTTTGGTTACATTTAAGATGTCAGTAGAACATTGGAAGTAGTAATTAGTTGCTACACAATTCTGAGACCAGCTTTACTGGTTTATGTAGACTGCTGTATATGGAAATTTGGTAGAAGAAAATTGGTAGTTTTGACGCATGAACTATAATTTGAACTGAATTGATTATCAAATAAAACGAATGTTGTACATGGCTTCTACTATTTTCCATGCTGTCTCGTTTGTGGTTCTGGAAAGCCGTTGGCCCTAATGTCTGCAATGAAGATGGAACAGATGATCTCAGATTTAAACTATCTTACAATGATTTTTCTTGCGTGGAGCTGCCTTCTGGTAGCGTTAAGGCGGTACTAGGAGGGTTACAGTTAAAAGAAGCTTGATGTACGCTTCAAGAAGTAGGCCCTACAACCAAATAAGGCGTTGCTACCTCCAGGTACTAATATATTTTTGAAAGTCTGGATTGGGTAGTCAAAACTCAAACTAGAACTCACATTTTCTAAATAGTTATTGATATAAAATTGACTACAACATTAATTCTGTATACATTTTTGAGAATATAACCTTAATATAGTAGCCTATACATATTAAAGAAAATATTGTTGTTTCAATATAGAATATAGACTTCTAAAGAAATATAATTTAGGTGGCAAGGTAAGTCTAATGTCTTAGGAGAACCCCTACGTCCATAGAAATCCAACTTATTTTCTTTCTACGTATACTTATATTAAAAACTTATGAATAAAATAATAAAAAGTTGAATTAAGTCTCATAAAACAAAACAAACACGCCTCTTTTTTACAAGTGTTTAGTATCATTCATAAAATCGAAAGTAAGGTGATAAATAATATTCAAAGTTTAAATTAAATAATAAAGTTTAATATATATGGAAATACATAATCAAAACCGTATTCTAAGAATAGTTAAAATCAATGGAGGTTTCGTCTTTTACTTTTTGTAATCGTAATTATTGTATCTATACTATTGAAAAATGAGACATAGGTGAATAACTACATAATTTTCGGAATAATCATACAAAATCATTGAAAATTAATTTAGTCAATTAACCAATTTAAAATGAATTAGGTATAATTAGTTGTAGTTTTTGGTTCTATGGTTTACCTGTTAAGCAGTACACTGACACACTGACACATAAATTGCTTATTAATATTATATAGATGCAAGTTTCCAGAAAAGGTTTTATTACTGTGCTTGAATATTCTTACAACATTTTAGTAATTACATAAAGCGAATTTAGAGTATTGGAATTTATTTTAAGTTACACCATAATTTAAAGATATATATATTTTGTCAACATATATATTGTTACACCTATATATTTAAGGCTATATAGGTTATATAAGCCTAAAATAACATTATTCTATCCAAGCCTAAAGCAACATAATAGAAATGTGTTTCAAAGTCAGCTGTTATAATACATTCGACTACGACTAGTAAGAATTGCTACAAGGAATAGGTAAATGTAAATTTTAGAATTTTGAGCATTATTTCTACACTAAACTCCATTGGTTCAATAGAACTCCTAAAAATAAACCTCTTTAAATAAGTCTAGCTAACATAAATGCAAATATTACTTCATATAGTGTTGATTTTTTAAGCTTTACTGCTTGTATCAGCGATCGACAAAGCTATGTTTATGAAGGAATTAGTCTTTTAAAATAAAAAAATAACGAATGATGGTTTAAACAATGTTGATCAGTGTTTTTCAAGTTAACACACAATACTTTAAATGAAATAAGTCAAATTGTACTAGGAATCAAAATGGCACATTTTGTTTCAAAATACAATCTTCACTAACAACAGTTTGTCACAAACAATAATAACAAAATAACTGATTTAAAATAAAATAAGATTGTTGTAAAATAAATATAATTAGTGTGTCAAGCAATACGTGATGCTATCCTTTGAAGAATGATAGTTTGTATACATGTTTTTGGGATTCTTTACTTTAAAAAAATACCTTTAGCACTATACAATAAATATAATTAGTGTGTCAGGCAATACGTGATGCTATCCTTTGAAAAATGATAGTTCGTATACATGT
>JAGFPH010000757.1:411397-424109 GCA_018207615.1 Philaenus spumarius | reverse complement strand
CCCGCCGACAGGGGGGGGCAAAGGGGGAAAATTCCCTGGGCCCGGGCAGCCCGAGAGTAAAAAAAAATATATGTTCAAAAATATTCAATAGGAATAAAGAATTTTTTTATTTTATTACCTCCTAAGTAAACTGCTATTAATATTTATCCATAATTGTTGTACAATGGTTAATCGCGATCATAAGAGCTTACTCCCCTATTCATAGAGCAGTGGACAGTAGACTCGTCCGGAAAACAACCTCCCCTCCCCCGCAGGACCGGTAGTGGACTCGTCCAGCGGCCCACTATATTGCCTGTCCAGTTACATTGTGTTCAGTTGGAGTTAGCTGCTTGAGCCTTTCGGTAAAAGTTTTGATTTACTTTACGTGAAGTGTTTTCATTAGTGACTAGTGTCTTGTCTAGTAGTGTATTACTAATCCATTTCACTGTGCATTGTGCAAAACAAACAATTAGCTTTAATTTATTTTGTAGTTTAAATTTACCGTGATCAACACGATCGACTACCGTCACCGAAGGACCGAGGAGAGGGTTTATACTTTATAGCGTTTGCAGTAGTAAGGTAAGGTAAACATGGATAATTATAAACATAAGTCTGGGGCACAGAAGCGAAAAGAGCGTATGAAAAAGAAAGAATCCGAGTTGAAAGGCATCAGAACACTATTTGATATGGGAGTTGGCCAAATTCAACCTTCAGTGAATAATGATAACAATAGTATTAACGAACCGCCTGAGGACTTTCCAGCAAGTTCAGTAAATACAGTGTATAATGATGCAGGGGAAAATAACAATAAGGTAATGGACACTAATGGCAGTACCGGTAGCCTTTTGCCACAGCCAATTGATGAACAATATAATAACTACGAACAAACTCATGATATGTTCCACTTGAAAGGTGTGATTCTTACTCCCGAAATAATTGAAACAATTATTATTAAGAGTCCTGCCGAAATTCCAGTCAATTTATTACCTGGTGATGGTAAAAGAGCATTTCCAAAATCAGTGCTATCTAGGAAAAAAGCTAATGGAGAAACCATAGCAAGAGATTATTTAGTTTGGAGTGCCTCTAACAAATCATTATTTTGCTTTCCCTGCAGATTATTTGGCCAAGGTGCCAGCACAAAAAAATCTGTTCTACTAAGTGATGAGGGTTGGAAACAAGACTACGGTTGGAAAAAGCTTTACGATAAGCTGCCTGATCATGAGTCAAGTAGCTACCATAAGGAGTGTTATATGAAGTGGCGGGATTGTGAAAGGCGCTTAAACAATAATACAGACATCAATTCGCAGCTCGCTCATGAAATGGGTTCCAAGATTAAATACTGGAATAATCTACTTCACAGAATTTTGTCAGTTGTTTTGTTCCTTTGTGAAAGGGGCTTGGCGTTTAGAGGGTCCTCAAATAGATTAGGTGAGAGTGACAACGGAAATTTCCTAGGAATTATTGAATTGTTGGCTGATTTTGATCCTATTCTAAGGGAACACGTTACGAGAGTCAAACAATCTTATGAAGATAACGCCCGCCTTCAAGTTCATTATTTATCACCAGATTCTCAGAATGAGTTCATCGATATGTGTGGCGACAAAGTAAAAGAAGTAATTCTGAAAGAAAGACAATCGTCAAAATATTATTCTGTGATAATTGATAGCACTCCAGATTGCTCCCACATCGACCAAAGCGTCTTCATACTACGTTATGCAAAGTTTTGTGAAAACCACTTTGAGATAATTGAGCGCTTCCTAGAATTCATAGACTGCAACAAAAAAACTGGTCGTGGCTTAGCTATCTTGATCTTAGAGGAACTGAAGAAACATGACATTCCTTTAGCTGATTGTAGAGGTCAAGGTTACGACAACGCCTCGAACATGTCTGGCATTTACAATGGTGTTCAGGCGTTAATCAAGGAGCAAAACCCATTGGCAACTTTCACAAATTGTGGCAGTCATTCACTAAACCTTTGTGGAGTAAATGCTGCAGAATGTTGTTCTGAGGTAACTACTTACTTTGGAATGGTTCAAAAAGTCTATACATTCTTTTCCAAAAGTCCAAAACGGTGGGAGATTATGCAAAATGAAGTTGGCGTGTCTCTTCACGGTCTCTCAACTACACGTTGGTCTGCGCGTGTAGATAGTGTTTCTCCGTTTGCCAAGCATTTACCTTTAATCAAACGAGCCCTGTTAAAATGTCAAGAATTAAATCTTACAGCAGAATGCAAGACTGAAGTAGCTGGAATTAAAAAATACTTGGAATCATTTGAGTGTATCGTAATGTCAGCTATATGGGTTAAAGTTCTTGTTGCTATTGACATAAGAAATAAGGTCATTCAGGCCCGGAACATGACCTTAGATGTTGAGGAGGCCAACATTGAAGAGTTGTTGAAAGATCTTCAGAATTTGAGAGCTCAATGGAACAACATACTAGGAGAGTCCAAGTTGACAGCTGCAAGTATGCAGTTAGATTTGCCTACTGAAACCGACTTTAAATATAAAAGAGGAAGAAAGCGAAAACATCAATTTGATGAACCTTCACAAAATGAAGAAGAATTAGTAACCGAAGATGCCGCAAACGATTTTAAAATTAACATTTTTTACCGCTTAATGGATTCGGTAATTTCAGGTTTGACGCAGAGATTTAATATTGTGAGAAACACATGTAAATTGTTCAAAGTTTTGTGGGATTATAGATCCATGGAAGACGAAGATATTACATCATACTGTTCAAATTTATACTCTATTTACAAAGATGACATTAGCACAGATCTGTTAGTAGAAATTAAACACATGAAAGTAATTCACACAGCTAATTTCGGTTATAATCACATGTCACCAATGGACATCTTAAATCAAATCAAGAAGCTGAAACTGGAAAGCTTATTTCCTAACTATTGCGTTGCGGCAAGAATTTTCTGCACTATCCCTGTCAGTGTATCACAAGCTGAAAGAAGTTTTAGTAAATTGAAGCAGATACAAAATGTTCACAGATCTACTATGGCTCAATATCGATTAAACAGCCTTTCTTTGCTCTGCTGTGAAAGTGAACTAGCAAAAACTGTTAATTTCGATTCGTTGATTCAAGACTTTGCTGCAAAAAAAGCACGTAAAATGAACTTTTAGAATATATAATAAAAACCTATGATGTATTGTTGCGTTTAAGTGTTAATTATAATTAATGTGCATTAATGAAAAAATGTCTTTTAATTTTTTTAACAGCCTTATTTATCACAGCTGATTAATACAATGCAACAGTTATGTATTGCAAATTGAACAGGCGCTAAAGCTGGCAGATTGCGGCCGGAATTATTGCAAATCTCGGAAAATATATTAGGCAGAATTGATTGCGTGATGTAAAATTGTATGACAGACTTACGTCCTTCTGTACAATAAAAAATTCCGTATAGTTTCACCTCACCTTCACTGAGTGCCTTAAATAAACCTTCTACTTTTTATGTATTGTAAAATTAATCTGTGAAAATTCGAATTTTTTATTGCATACTAGCTGACCCGTACGGCGTTGCCCGTGGTTGTTAGTATGTTCAGTCTTTTTGACGTAATTGTATTCTTTTTAAGTATTAGTTGAATTCCCGTGCGTATCCTACTGTGGTCATGAAAAAAATTCTACGCTATTTAAAAAAGCTCTGAAAATTGTATTCCTGTAAACTACTATCTAACATGAAAAAGCTTTAATTAAATATATCGTTTTAATTTATAGTTTTTACTAATTTTGACTTTCACTTAATTTCATTGACAATGTTGCAAGCACATACAGTCTAAAAGGAAGCTACGTACCAAATTTCATTCCAATTCGTTCTTATAGGAATTTTTAGTAACTTTGACCCCCCCCCCAAACCGCCCTAAAATTTCGATTTTCTTTTAACCCTTTCTTAGCGAGGGTTTAAATTAGCTGGGGGTCGTAGAAAAGATATTTGAATTAGTAACATCCGCGTTAATTTAGGATGTAACAAACTGGTTCAAATAGTGTTTGTAATTTTAAAAGTATAGGCCTAATTAGTATAAGATATTGTTTAGTATTTAAATATACAATTATATATCAAAATAAAGCTACGAATGTGATATTTTAATGGCATTTAGTTTAATTCAGATTGTTTATTTAGTTTTCAATATAATATGTTTAAACTCGTGTATGTTTATGGTTATGCAGGGTGTCAAATAATTTGTTTGTTATTATTATTATTATTGATAGCGAAAATATGTTTTGAAAAGTATTAAAAAATTCATAGTTATGATATATTTTATATAAACAATATTTTAAACAGCATATCTCTAAGTAGGCCTATATAGTTATTTAATAACCAATGTTTGAGTTAAATTATAATTCTGTAAGCATTTTTCGTTGATTTTTCCTTGTGTTTGTATAGTTTTTCAATCTAACCTTAAAAAGCTGTTAGTTTTGAAGAGTATTAAGGTGATTATAAATTTGCTAAGTAATGTTGCTATGGTAATGATTGTAAACAAACATAACGTGTTGCTAAGCTTTTTATACGAACAGCTGTTTTTGTAAGGTATGGTTTTGAGTTCATACAGTAAAGGCTGTTGAGTTTATTCCAAATTTGAATCTTTTTCGGGAAACTTTTCAAATTTTTCTTTACGTATAAACCTTCTACAAACTACTGCAAACATTTTAAGACCAAAATTAGCCAAATCGGTCCAGCCGTTCTCGAGTTTTAGCGAGACTAACGAACAGCAATTCATTTATATATATATATAGATTTGTGCATTTTATTTGGTTAAAAAAATAGTGAAAAGCCCGTTTTCGTAGCTTAATAATTTAACAAATTTTCGGACCACCCGCTTGTTGGTAAGCCCTCCCGGTAAGACTTTTACCCGACAATGTAGGGGGCCCGAGAGATACTTTTTCCCCCGGGCCCGCCGTTGCTCTCGGCGGCCCTGTATACCCTCTTAGTATATAGTAAATAACTCGAACCACCCCCATGGTTATCATTACATGCGCTTGAATACCTTTCACATAGTATATAAAATGTATGCGACATTTAAATAGTGACGGTGGTTGGTTTTAGGTGGCAACCTATAGATCCTAGGACAACAATTTAGTTTTAAAAGCATTTATAATATCAATATTATAAATCATCCAATATACTCTAGTTCCACACTACCTCTCTTTAGTTTAGTTATATCTCACCCCTTACATGACCTTCACTCCTATTCTGTAAAACCTTACAGCCTTTCCAAAATTTTCACTTATTTCACACACCAACATACCAACAGTAAACGGAGATGATGAACACTCAAGCGTTACTCATTGTCTGACATACATATGTTGCAACCAAACACAGCAAGGATAAGCAGGCAGCTTTAACATGAGCTACATAATATAGACCTCAATGAGGCATTGTGAGGATAAGAATGCAGTCTCAACGTGAGCTACACAACAAGCTACAGTCCAAAGTGCTCGACAGTGTAGGTTACTTATCCCAGTTATCAGGGGATTTAGCCATCTCACCAGCTAAACTAAAACAAATTTCAAATGCTCAACCATAGTAAACCTTACCAACCAGCTACCAGCTCAATCAAAGCAATTTTACAAGTCAGCCACCTGCTCAACCAAAGCATCAGTTTAAAAATGTCAACTAGTCTGTTCCTCCAGTTCATCCTCTCTCCGCAACAACTTCATTAACTCACTTCATTTCCACCAGTACAACCTTCCACCTCAGTAATTATTTCCACCTACTAAATTTATCTGGTCTTCAGTACCCCTGTACCTGTTTCGTTTGGTTCTGTTGTTCATCTGAGAAAGCCAGACCCTTTGGGCTTTCACCAGGAAAACCAATTGTTGTCATAAATTTTCCTCTCCTTCCAACCACTGCGCTGGCGAGGTTCCTAGGGTCCATCCTTTTTGTCCGCTAGGGGGGGGGGGGGTGCTGTGGCGAATACATATGATCTCAGGGAGCCACTGAGTCTCCAGATCGGGGCAGAGATTAGTGAAGCGTAACGAACTACTCGTGATCGCTATGAGATTTAGTCTGGAAAAACGCCAGTCAGTGTTGGAACCGGCAACCAGTGCCAACGACGTTTAGGTTTGGGTTTAGTATTTATAATTAATGTGCCGATTTATCATTATGGTTGGCTAATAAGGCACCACGGGGCTACCGATTATGTGGGGGGCCGATGGTGACAAATTCCCAACCACAATGTAGTTCGTTAATTAATAATTAATACATTAGTTTGGTTCGGCCTTGCATGGCCAAGTGTGACGTCACGCGTAGTTCATTCGGTTAATTAAATTATAAGTTAATTTATAAATAAGATAATTTTAGTTACAAAATAGCCTCATCAAGGCGGCCTCGGATCCAGTGGATATTTTGGTTTACCAGAATTGCCTTCGGGAAATAATTAACTATTAAAGATTCACGTGGTCTTACAACCGGTATGGGCCGGTCACCTTGCAATACATTATATACAACAGTATTTATGCTCACACATTTACTAAAATTATATTGCAACATTCATTGTACAAAATATATCCATGCGAAGCGGTTAAAAAACCTGCGTCTGACCACTGGAGTGGCGTGCAAGCGCTCTCTTTGACGACGTCCCAAGAGCAAGCGATAAATTTAAACAAGTAAATATCCAAATCATATTAAAGCTAAAGATACATACTACAAGTTTTATTTGAAACATTTTTGTGTATTTTAAACAATTTAAAAAATATAGTTAATAAAGGAAATTTATATGCCTTGAGAAATCATTTTTTTTTGTGTTTGTTGTTTAATAGGTCCTTTGATATAACTTTTATCCTTTTTATTAATTTTATGTTTAATATGGAACAAGGAACAAATGTACAAAAAATTAATTCGCTACGATGAGTATTAACGAACTTGTAAGCAATCTTGTGAAGCTCTGCATTTGTAAACTTCAAAGAGGGATGGATTGGGAAGCACAAGGGGGAGAGGCGGGGACTTTTGAGAAAATACATGTCTCATAAGGGTCTATCACATAAAAAAAAAATTAAAATTTCCCCCAATTTGTTGCGACAAAAAACCTTTATTGACTGGGCTAATAACAAAAATTACAATAAACCTATATTATTAGCTCTCATTAATACAATACCACGTAATATTACAATAACATCTTTTATGTAGAGGCATTCTTAATTAATAATTTCACTGACACAATTAATTTCTTACCAATGTTTAATTATCGTCTTTACTTAATTTTAGTTAAAGGAACAAATCTTGCTATCACATTCTTGATTTGTGTCTCATTTCCTAGATGTTCTAATTATAATACAACCAATACGTTACTTTTTTTTTTCAATTGGGAAGAGGCAAAAATCATACACCGGGAAAGTAATCTTTACAAACGTAAAATAATTGAAGCCTCATATATAAAATTAGCGGACAACCCTATCAGCCAAACAAGCATTGAAGTTAGGCCACTATGGCTCCCATTATTAAAAAAAGAACTAAAACTTGATTATAATAACCATATTAATAATAAAACAGAAATGTTACCGTCTAATAAAAATGCTGAACTTTTACCAGTAGAATCACCACGTGGTGTTATAACCCGTTCCCGAGCGAAACACTTGAACATGTAGAAACAATAGGACCACCCCTTCCTGTTGGCCACGCCTGAATACTCTGACCTATTGTCAGTCTTTTTCTAGCCAGCAAGCTAGACGCTTGCCATCAATTGCGTGTGCTCAGTGCATGAATTGTGTTGTGTCTGTGGTTGTTGTGTTTGACTTCTCAGTCTTATCTCTGAGATCCATCATGTAGATATTTAAGGTTAGTAATAATTGTAGTTTTATTTTGTTCACCCTTACATAGGCCTAGTTGCCTAGGTTTATGTACCGTTAGTTTTAGTCACTTGAGAACGGGAATTGATTTGTATTCCCGAAACGTCGTGTTTGATTATTTAACACACAAATGATGGCAAATGTCCGAATAAGTAATAATAATAAAATTCAACATCCATCATTAACAAACAATAACTTTAAACAGACAATACGTTACTATTAATAACACGGTTTGAAATAATTAAAATATAATATAATTATTTATCTTTTAAAACTATCTGGAAATTCCTCAACAGAGGAATCTAAGAGTATTCATGTCATAATCGAATCTAGGTTTAATATGATTATTTCTTATAATGTCAATTCCTTAGGGGTTATACTACAGCATATTAGTAGCTACACAAATTGTTTCAATACATCTTACATATATATATATATATATATAATAATCATTATTTTTGTAATCTGTTATATTTAAAAACAAATATTTTTATTAATATGATATTATTGATAATAATATATTTTTTTACATTAATGAAGACGAAGGACACAGCCTAGCTCACGACAGAGGCTGACTGACAGACGACAGGCGAACACCAAACACGTTCAAATTATTTCAATATTAAAGTGTTGGCTGTTTATTTTACTATATGAATATTGTAAATAGGTTTCCTAGAGTTCATCTAAAGGTAAAACTGTTGCCAGATAAGATTTTGCGTATATTTTTCCATCCATTAAGTAATAGAGATTGTGAGTATTAACAAATCACCCTTTATGTGACTATACAGACACATTGTTGTGGAAATACTTGTATACTTTCATAGTATACAGTCAGACATTTTATAGGCTACACAAAACAAAGAATACACTAGAATATTGTAGAAGGGAAGAATTTTATTCAGATTTAGAACCTAGTTTTATAGAGTTAATTAACCGGCAGAAATTGTATCTCCTCCACTACCAACGTTTAATTAAAACTATATAGTTCCTACTCCAGCTATTGTCTAGCTCAAGTATTGTTCAAATGTGTCATAATGGAAATCCTTTGCTATTACAATGAGTAAATGGTTTCTGAATAGAGCTTTCTGTCCTGAGCCATAGACAAAGACAGTATACCTATTAGGGAAAATAAAATATGTTCATTTTAATTGGGTTTAAAGAAAATTGTGTCTACATTAATAGTAATTTCTAATGGAGATCTAACTACATTTTTTTGCTACAATTCCGAACGTTTATTTAAAATTGAAAATAAAGTTCTAGTAAATACTGCTTAGTATATTTGTATAGTATAAATATATAATACAAAATAATAATTTTATAATTATTCATACTATTTTAATAAAATATGTTTGGAAAAG
This sequence comes from Philaenus spumarius, assembly GCA_018207615.1. Taxonomy (NCBI): domain Eukaryota; kingdom Metazoa; phylum Arthropoda; class Insecta; order Hemiptera; family Aphrophoridae; genus Philaenus; species Philaenus spumarius. Next base: position 414,978 of record JAGFPH010000757.1, on the reverse strand, counting down.
GTTTGCAAACATTTAATTATGTAAATGTTAAACGAGTAATGTACACTAAATAGTTATTAAAAATAGGAATTTCTAACAATCAAAATAGTTAAGACGTTGGTAATAAATTTAACTCGGCACTACAGTTCAACAATTCAACGTTTTCATGTTTTACACAAATAACCTGTAAATTATCTGAAATTCTTAATAAAACTATACCTAACAATAATTAATAATATTTTAAAACATAAATAACGTGAGGGGTTAAAATATTATCTTCTAAGTTCGTAGAAGATGGATGATACATTTTTAACATATTATTAAGCACCAAATAAAGATGGTTTTACAACCATGACGCAACACATGTTTTATAGTGAAGTATGCAATCATATAATAAGGGTGTAAATAGCCTGCCCTATGATTGATTCGTATACATATTGATTTGTTCTAATGCTACCCTACGTTTATAACGTGAATTTCTATAGACAGTGGTTTAATTAAAGAAGTGCATTAAATCCAGATATAAGAGGTTATATGTAAGGAGTTAAGTTTTAAAAGTTATAATTTTAATATATTTGAACAATACATTTACAATTACAAAACAACTCGATAGCCTTTGTTAGTAAAACAAAATATAATATCTCTTAGAAGAGGAAAAAAAGGTTTTTTTTTTGGAAATTTCTAACCATACAAAATTTAGGAAAACTGAGAGAAAATTTCAATCCTCATTTCTTAGCGTAGTAGACATAAGGTTACTTTGAGAGAGTAATTATTAAATCGGGAAATTTAGGGTTACTGTATCCAGGAATAAAAACATATTTTTTGTTTGTGGTGTAACAGATTTGTATTTTTAAAATTATATTTTAAAAAATTTTATGTGTGCTCACTATATTCGCTGTTGGTTCGCAATTTTATTGACACGCCAGAATATACGCTATATTTTATGTGGAAGCCAAGTAAAGTGAATTATTCATTCTTTTGGTTTATCTTTTGAAACTTTAATATACTAACACATTATAGTTATTTTACCTTATTTTGAGTAAATAATTCCCGTATGTATAAATTAACAGTTAAATACAATTTAATTTTCACTTTTGGTGAAGTTGTAGAGTGTGAATAGAAAGTGACTTTTTCAATTTAGGTTAGACAAATTCAAATTATTAAGAATGGTTATTTATGGTAAGTTACGGATAATTCATTTGTGGAAAGTTTAAGTTGTTTTAAAACAGGTTTAGTTGTAAAAAATATTGCAAACCAAAGTTATTACTAAACACAACTACTGTTAAGTGTTTTTATTTGTAGATTTAAGTTTAAGTTTTATAAATATTATTATTTTATTTATTATTATTTAAAGGCAACCAGTTTGTTTTTCTAAGGTGATGTCTTAATTGCATAGGTATGAAACCACACATAGTATCAAGCAAGTTTTCAAATGACGACTATTTGCAAAATACGTACTCGTCAATATAATAAAACTAGGGGGGTTTTTTTTTTGTAAAAATTAAATACCAAATACGTTTTCTGTAATCTAGAAAAGGTTCTATTAACGTAAATTTGTTCATTAAGTATTTTAAAATATTTTGAAAACAAGTAAGAGTAAACTTAAATTAGCAGCACTAAATATCACCAATTTAATTATTTAAGTAATTAGTTATTTTGTATTTATACAATATTACAACATTCCATAATATAGTTTCATATTATATTTGGTCTGTTATGGTTTTAAAAATAATAACTTTATTAATATTTGTACAAATGTGTTACTAACATATAGATTTATAAAGTAACAAAAAATGTATATCTCATCGTATTTGTTGGTTCTACAGGAAATATTAATGTTGTGAGTATCTATCCCATATTTCTGTAATAAAATAAAATAAAGTACTACATTAACAGACATGAACTACCAGGTTACTAAGAAATCATCATCATGCATGTTTTTAACTAGGTAAATCAATTAATTATGTTCAAGTGTAAAACATTCCAATTTGTAACTCAACTGGTCAATCGTAAAAACAACACTTTAATAAGAAAGGAGAATGTTGCGTTTTTTTTGGTATCTACAAAATTTACGTAATAATTGTAGAAACTTTAGGAAGGTTTCTTTGTTTTAGTTCTCTGTAAAAAGTACAAAAGTGTCATGAACAAATATGTTTATACACCACATAAGGACTATACAATTCAGATATAAATAAAATTGTACTGTTTTAACTTACAAAATGGTATATTTTGCAAAACTTTGTTTACTAATTTTTACCAATAAATATGATAACGAAGACAAGTTGATTACATAATAGTAAATAAATATTACAATACGGCATTATTTGAATTACGTTACTGGAACAAGTGTTGCACAATTACCATCATATATACAATTAGTGTAGTTTTTATCATCTATACAATATTATCACTGTTTCAGTTATTTGCATAGTTACTTCTGTATATGACGATTTACTAAACAGTAGAATAGGCCTGTTGTCTAAAACGTTTGTATTTTGCTAACCAACTTTTTTGGATATTTCATTCCCACAATATAAGCTATAATATAGATGATAAAAACTAATAACTTATCATAAGGCTTTTATGTAAAACTTGGCCTTTGTTTTGAGCATGCTATACATTTATAATTTTATTTTATAATTAAATTTTTTTAAATTAGAAAAGTTTTATTTTAATTGTTTTGTTTAAATTTTATATTAAATGTTTTAATAAAAAATATAAACGAATGTTTTTGTCTGAGTTTAGCTTGGAAATATAAACTGTTTTTGTATAAAATTATGAATATTAAGAAACCTGAAACACAATATATATTTTTTCAATAACTACAGTTGTTTTAATTTATAGGATGAAGTAAATATCGATAATTAATACCAAATGTTTATAAAGGTTACTGGGAAAATAGGTAACAACATACAAGTTGTTTATACAAATATATATTGATTACAATTATGTTCAACAAGACTAATAACCATTTCATAGTTATTATAATATTTTAAACATATTCTTTAATCACTATTGTCAGATATGATTAAAGTTACGTTGCAGTTTAATTACTTTAAGCAACTTATTTCATGATAGCCCGAGTTAATGCTATGTGTAACCAGTAATCAATAAAGTTTATGAGTATAGTGGAATTGGTTTAGTTCAGGGAAGTAGTTATAAATGTTTAATTTAGATTATTATAGTTGTACGTATTAGTTTATAGTTACTTGAGACAGATTAAAATTAGTTATAGTTTATTGCAGGAACAATAATTGTTTATTCTGTTTAAACCTAAGACAAATGAAGGCTCTGCAAGAAACAAAAAAATAATTAAATCTCTACTCACCAAACAATCTACTCAATTCTCTCCATCTTAAAACTTGCTGCTTTACCTACGTGGGATTTATTCAGTTAAAATAATGTATATAAATATTAGCATTTATTATTTAAATATAAATCAGTTACCGTGAAAGTAGTCACAATATTAACTTATAAGAACTTCCAATCAGTGACTCCAAAAATCAAAAGTGATAAAATGTTCTTGAAAATATAGAGTTAGCTTGGATTTGAATAATTATAAAATATATAAATAAAATATAAGACAAATTTTTCCTAATGAT
>JAGFPH010000757.1:386034-403144 GCA_018207615.1 Philaenus spumarius | reverse complement strand
GAAAGTGCCGGAAAAATAACTTACTCTGTCTGCTACCATTCTGCAAGGTGACCGGCCCTTGCCGGTTGTGAGACCACGTGAATCTTTAATAGTTAATTATTTCCCGAAGGCAATTCTGGTAAACCAAAATATCCGCTGGATCCGAAGCCAGCCTTGATGAGGCTATTTTGTAACTAAAATTATCTTATTTATAAATTAACTTATAATTTAATTAACCGAATGAACTACGCGTGACGTCACACTTGGCCATGCAAGGCCGAACCAAAATAATGTGTTAATTATTAATTAACGAACTACATTGTGGTTGGCAATTTGTCACCATCGGCCCCCCACATAATCGGTAGCCCCGTGGTGCCTTATTAGCCACCATAGTGATAAATCTGCAAATTAATTATAAATCTTAAACCCAAACCTAAATGTCGTTGCCACTGGTTGCCGGTTCCAACACTGACTGGCGTTTTTCTAGACTGAATCTCATAGCGATCACGAGTAGTTCGTTACGCTTCACTAATCTCTGCCCCGATCTGGAGACTCAGTGGCTCCCTGAGATCATATGTATTTACATGGATCTCATGTCGCCACAGTATTGTAAGTTTACGTTTAGATTGTAAGTATATTAGATAAGTTTTTTATTACAATTATATTTATAATTTATTGGTTATCCCTTTAGTTCAAATAATTTCAATAACAAATGTATTGGAAGTTTAATAAGCCTACTTGTATTTTAGCTATTTATAGTTTCGTTTTTACTTAGTATGCTTTTTCAAAAACAAAACATCTTGAATAAGTGAACACACAAATTTTATTTCGAATACCAGTTTTGGTAGGGGGGGCTAACCCTACTCTATTGAATAAAATAAATAGGATTTTCGGATATCCACCACCTATGGAACCACCAGTTCCGGATTGACTTAAACCGGCAAAAGATTGGATTTCCTTGTGCAAAAGAAGAAGATTAAAAAATATGTGTTACACGACAGCATCACGGACCTCCCACCCACCCCGAATATATGTACAAGTCTTAAGTAGGCTCAAGTACAAATAAGTAAGTTGTTTATGCTACACTATAACGAGATTCTAAATAATAACATTATTCGTAACAGTTATTTTCATCTTTATATTGATTTTTGATTTATATTAATATTTAGAACTTGCAAATCACTGTAATAACAAATCAAGTGATAATTTCTACTGCATGGTGATTTAAATCTAAAAACAATCTTCTGTTTCTTCATCTATTTTAGGGGAATTATAACACTATAAGCCATTACAGTTTTCACACATAGCGGAACAATTTAACCCTGATTGCAAGCATCTACAGTAGTTTCCACACAGCGTCTTACAACTGCAATAGGTACAGAAGGTCATCTGGAGCAAAAGACTTTGAGCTAGGAATAGGTCTCAGAGCCTTCTTTGTTCAGTCGTTACATTTTACATTTTCGTTCTTCCATCCCCAGTTCGAAAGCTGAAGGTTGTTGAAAATCCAAACTTGAACTTGTAGATAAACTCTAAATAATAGATTTTGGTGAGCTTCTTCTGACGTTGGAGGTGATGTAGCTAAGTCAAAGTTGGATTTAAGCGTTGATTTACTGGTAATAGAAGTGAACTTGAAATAACGGCCTTCATTCAAATTTGAATATTTGCTGGTACCGTACTAATCTAGAATGAGCTTTTCTCCCGTCTCAAATAATTCATCGCGAGACGTATTTGCATTAAAAAAGTCTCTGCTTGAATTCTTGCTTAGGTATTTGTCTTGATAATATCGACAGATGTTGTTTTCCCCGAGCCAAAGAAAGAAGAAATTGTGTCACATCCAGTAACTGTATAATCAAATAAAAGATGTTGCCAGATACTGCTGTGTTAATCAATAAGTTGATTTACGTTGTAGTATACAACTGTTGATGTTTTGCTAAAAACTACCTTTTGAAAGATTATTGGTTTATCCTGTGGTGCGAGGGTCACAAGTAACACTAACAGATCTGTATCTGAAACCACTACAATTGCTTTCGACAATCTGTTTAGCTGTTCAATAATAATTGGTTTTTTGTTGCTCTTGTTTGAAAGAAATTCCTCTTGTTTTGTAATGCACCTAGTGTTTCTATCAAAGTCTAAGCCACTCGATGAGGTTTTGTTTCTTACCTGTTCCTCTCCCTTTGTTGTGGATTCTTTATGATATACATCAAATACTACAGTTTATTTCATATCTATTAATAACATGGGAACAATAATTCTGGATTATGTCTTCACAAGTTCCTTCCTTTGGCCAAGAAACACTATGTAAAAGGAAGCCTCCATCAATGACTATGCTGACATCATCCCCCTGAGGTAATTCATTGGTGATATACGCTCAGTAAATACGTTTAGAAAATACGATTTTGATCCTTTGCGTAGTGAGACTTCATCAAATAAAGAAGGTAGCTGTGAAGCTAACTCGTATCCAAAAAAAAACTTCAACTTACTTGGGCTGTAACAGAAACAAGATCCGGTTGAAAAGTTGTTAAGGGTTTACCGCAACTTCGTTAGTTAGAATAGCTATTGACTTGTGGCTTGCTTGGGTCATGACCATATCTTTCCTTTTTAGCTTCAATTCTGTAAATGACTTTTCTTTCATTTTTTCCATATCCCGTTTCAAAATTTGATATGCATTGTCACAATTTACTCTTTCGTCTGAAATGACACCTGAGCCTAAAGATTCTAACTCTCCTGATAGTTTTATAAACGGGTTGTGTTGAGTTAGTCATGAAATAAACTTTTGTATGTTGGAATCGTCTCTCAGCTTCCGAGACTGTCAAAGTTCTATCTATGAATGACTTTCCATAAGGAAGTTGCCCTACAGCATGAAAATACGGTAATCAACATGCAGTAGAATTTATCACTTAATTTGTTATTACAGTTATTTGCAAGTTGTAAATATTAATATAAATCCAAAAACCAATATAAAGATGAAAATAAATATTGCGAATAATGTTATTATTTAGAATCTCGCTATAGTGTAACATAAATAGCCTACTTATTTGTACTTGAGCCTACTTAAGACTTGTACATATATTCGGGGGTGGGTGGGAGGTCCGTGATGCTGTCGTGTAACATATATTTTTTAATCCTTTTCTTTTGCACATGGAAAAGGATTTTGTAATCTTTTGCCGGTTTAAGCCAATCGGGAACCGGCGGTTCCATATAGAAAGCCCTATTTATTTCATTCAATAGAGTAGGGTTAGCCCCCCGAACCAAAACTGGTATTCGAAATAAAATGTGTGTGTTTACTTATTCAAGATGTTCTGTTTTTGAAAAAGCATACTAGTAAAAACGAAACTATAAATAGCTAAAATACAAGTATTAAACTTCCAATACATTTGTTATTGAAATTATTTGAATTGAAGGGATAACCAATAAATTATATACATAAATGTAATAAAAAACTTACCTAATATACTTACAATCTAAACGTAAACTTACAATAAATTATATAGAAACAGTATTTATGCTCACACATTTACTAAAATTATATTGCAACATTCATTGTACAAAATATATACATGCGAAGCGGTTAAAAAACCTGTGTATGACCACTGGAGCGGCGTGCAAGTGCTCTCTTTGACGACGTCCCAAGAGCAAGAGATAAATTTAAACAAGTAATTACCCACATCATATTAAAGCTAAAGATGCATACTATAAGTTTTATTTGAAACATTTTTGTTTAATTTAAATAATTTTAAAATATAGTTAATAAAGTAAATTTATGTCTTGAGAAATGTTCTTTTTTTTGTGTTTGTTGTTTAATAGGTCCTTTAATATTAACTTTATCTAAAAATGTATAAGAACAAAATATGTTTAATATGAATCAAGGAACAAATGTACAAAAAATTTATTCGCTACGATGAGTATTAACGAACTTGTAAGCAATCTTGTGAAGCTCTGCATTTGTGAACTTCAAGGGGGGATGGAGGTTGAAGCACAAGGGGAAGAGGCGAGGATTTTTGAGAAAATACATGTCTCATAAGGGTATATCACATATAAAAAATTCAGCTTTTCCCTAATTTGTTGCGACAAATGGCGATTTTCGGCCTTTAATGACTGGGCTATATTATAGATCTTAAAGATGGTTATATTTTAGTACAACTATACATGTAGGTTTCAAGAAAAGAGTTTAGTAACGCATTATTATTAACATATTGCATTTATATTATAACTAACGTGAATTGAATGATGTTTAACGTTTACGTTGTAGTTGTAATGTTTACCTAACCTTTGATGTATAAATAGCTTTGAAGATTTCTCCGTTCGATAAAATGTAAATATCAGTTTATTTTTATAAAAGTTTAATTTGAATACATCAGAGTTACCAATAAGTAACTGTAAGTAAAAAAGATTTATTTGATTATATTTTCAAAACAATATTGTATGTAGATAAAAAGTTCCTACGTCGTCACATACAATCAAAGAGAAACGAATATTAGCTCCCACTGATTTTATTAGTTGTTTAAGGCAATGGAAATTTAAATATGTACACTAAAAGAAATCATAATTAATTTATAACAAATTTATTTGTTTTTATTTGATGTGAAAAAATTCAATAGCTTATTTTATATTATATCAAAAAAAGTTTTATTACCTGTTATTTAGGCAATTTTAAATATTCTAAAATTGAAAAGTATTATTCTTACTGTGAAAACAACAATTATTATTTAGTTGTTAAATCCTTAATATATATAAACAAACAAAAATTACATACACATAACCTTATTTTATGAATTAAATTTGCTTGCGTTCAATAAGAAAAAATAAATTTGTAGTATAAATTAATAGTGTTAATTATTGACATTTTTCTGTTAATATAACAAAACATTCTTCCCTCCATTAATATTTATTTGATAAAAGGCTTGTCAAACGCCTCGCCACAATGTTTGAGCCTTGCGTATTGATAAATAATTAGGACTATAGAAAACTAGCCAGTTTTATTTTCACATTGGTGTATGATTAGGGGGGAAATTTTTGGTTTGACGGAGATAGTATCTTAATTTCACCTAGGTGTTCTTTACAAACCTGATAGTGTACATTATCAAAAATTATTTTTATTAATTATAAAAGTGCTCTATATATTTTGATACACTCATCGTGGGTTAACTAAGCCAAATTACAGTACGCTTTATAAAACTATCTGTATGCATCAATATCAAAAACAGTTTGTATACAATATATCTATTCAATCCAATGCTTGAAATATCAATCCAACTAAAATAAAACTAGGAAAGTCAAACATTTATAAAAACAATCGTCATATATTATTTGTAATGTCATAGATCCAAGGCAAAAGAGGAAGAAATAATAAAATTGTTCTATATGGTGTAATATGCTTGCAAGTTCCTTTATCAAGAATATGTAATTTATATTTTTGTTGAAAGCCTGTAGACATTTGTTGTATGTGAACACCAATGTATAAGGATTTTAGGCTAATAGACATATAAATGTATACTATATGTATTATGAATCAAACAATCTAGAATTGTAACATAAGAAACTAACATAAATATTAAATAATTAAAAATTAATAAATTGTCATTCAAAACTACACAGCAAACTTTCTGGAGCTGATCCTATATAGGCAGTAAAAGTTTAAAAAAACTTAGTTTTTACCTCTCACACCTTTTTTTGTCGAAAATAAATGAAAACTTAAGAAATTAATAAAATTTAAATTTTAAATTTATTGAACACACTTTGTATGCTTAACTTATTTGTAGTTTGATTATTGCAGCTCCTGCTCCACTAAAGATGGATTTATTGTCGTTAAAATGCGTTTGATTTGGTAAACGTCTTAGTTGTGGGATTTGGCGTTTAAGTTTTATTTTGTAAAGTTTATTCTATCTGGTCAAAAATAAAGCTTAATAGCTCTTTCTTTTTTTACAATATTTTATAATGTTTTTACAATTTGTCTCCCTAAAAATAAAAGTGTTTTTCATAATAAAACAGATTAAATATTACTACTTATATTGAGTGAACATTTTCACATTTGCAAATCCTGATTAAGTTTCACTATGGTCAGAGTAATTATTAGGGACATGTGTCATTAATTAAAACCCCAATATTGTGACTATATGACTAAACGTCTATACAATTCAAAAATCACAGCCAACTTATTGACATGATTTTTCACCTATACTTTCTCGTATAAGCTTTGAACAGTTTTATTTAAACAGTATTTTTAGTTTTCAGATGATGAAAGCCATTATTAAAGACAAAAAGTACTAATAAATTAAACTGTACAATTAGTTTAGACTTTATTCAATGGTCACAAATTGGTAATAGAGTTTAAAAAAATGTATTTAAAGTTTTACATTTTGATAATTTGTTGAATTAGCTGTGTAGTTCTGACTATAATTAAAATTTATTTACTCAATTATATAAAGTTGGTTATGTATGAGGAATGGAAGTTTATTCATATTGCACGTATATAATAATAAAGCAAATATTACAAATTTTGTATACAATATTTGAGAGAAAACTCACTGTATGCTTTCATTAAATCTGCTTTGTTTCCCTTCATAAATCTGTCTGAGTTATAAAGCCAGGATAATTTCATATTTTCAAATGCAATTTCTCTTAGTTTAGCTAGAGATTAGGATGTCAGGATTAATATTGCAATTTTAACGTGTTTGTCTGACCTCCTTAGTGCTTTAATAGACTTAGGTTGATCTATCTATATTTTATAAAAGAAACATAATATAAAATGAAATCAAATAACAGTTATATTAGATTAGTTTAAGTAGATGTCATAGGTTGGTACCAATGAACTTCTAAAATTATGCTAAATGTTTACAACGTCCCGTCGTCGAGAGTGTGTTATTGTTTTACCATAATATATCATTTGTTTTGCGTTATTTTATGGTTATTACAATTTATAAAATAGTGTTATATTGTGTTTTAGTTATAAATAAATAAATGCAGATTGTGTTTGAGTGAAATTAAGCTTATAACGGTGTTCTAATAAAAGGGTAAGTGAAGAAATAAGATTTGCCGATTTGATATTTTTGATTTTTCATTACAAAATGTAAAGTTATTTGAAACTGAGTAGAATGCTATTCAATTCTACATTTCATTCTCGAATTTTTTGTATAAAAAAAAAACATTATTTTAAGTAAAAAATGTATAGGCCTAGTCACTTTGAAATTAGTCATGATTTGCAGGTTATGTAGTAAAAACGTTCAAAGTATTATTTTAAACTAAACAATTATGAAATTTAAATATATTTTTACATATTTCTATTTAGAACTAAATTATAAAACTTTTGCATATTTTGAAAAAAATTACAAAAATGTTTTACTATTTTTTATGTAGGCATAAATTTGTTTTTTTTTCCTTCCGTTTCTGAACATTTTTTGCTTTCTAAGCTAATAACTTTTACAATTTCAAAAGAAACTAATTAATTGTTAGTGGCATATTTGAATTATATGAAGTTTCTTCTACAAAAAGCTATTGAACACTTTTGGATTGGGGTTCATTTACTATTTTTGGCGAATTTTTAAATATATGCTTGCAAAACGGTATAAACGGCCTTTTCAATTTTAGCTTTAACGATGCCAGTTCTAGGGAAATCATCGTATTTTCTATAATCTGTTGCAAAACAAAAATTCTAAAATTAGGGATTGTCAGTTAATAGTTTATTACTTTCAAACTTATATCAGGAACTAAGTGAATCAACGCACGTGATAAATGTTTCATTTAACAGTAAATGCAAAGTAACGTATTTTAATAAAAAAATTGCCTGTTGAAATACAAACGTTACGGCTTAAGAGTAGGTTTGTATGTTTACAACAGCAAACATTTATGTAAAAATGCGTTTTAAAATGGTAGAAAAGTAGTTGGTTTGCTTTGTTTACACTTCATTATTTTCACAAGAAGAACGATATCTAAGTTGTATCGACATCAGGGTTTTATATTTAAGTATATTTCTCTATTCCTTCTAACTTTAAGTATGAAGCTTTCCAATGTTTGCATAAGTATAGTTATTTAACATTTATTTGTTAATTAGCTTTTTTCTTATTATTTTATCAAAACATTTAGTTTCTTTAAAGTGTTACAAACCTAATTAATCAAAATGCTTGTGAATATTAGAAGTATTGTGATAGTATGTTTGTGTATGTTTAATTGATTGCTTGCATTGGTAAATCTTTTATTATTTTACGTCATTTTAGTAAATATTTCCATTACTTAAACATTTTTAAGTACTTCTTTAAAAGTAATATTTTGACTAATTTATACAGCATATGCTTTGCTTTTTGCTTTTTAGGTCTGTGAATGTCTGAATTTGTTGGGTTATTTACTTTAGGTAAAAGAAAACTTCAATCAAGTTTTATCTTTCTATATTATATCCACGTATAGAATATAAAACTTTAACTGTTTATACTTGTATATATGTTCCACCACTACTGCTCTCTTCATTCACCAATCCCTACGATCATTTCAATGGACACAGATTACAGTTTAGTAAGGTATAGTCGTACATTTACGATTTATTATAATATATTATTTATATTATAGTATTATTTATTATATACTTGGATCAGGGTGGATGGGGGTGAATTATGCATTGTGCATACGCATTTAGACTAGTTTTTTGTGTGTGAATGACAGGATTTTATAAAATACTAGATCTATATAAACCTAAAAGCCTGTTCGAAATTATTTACCAAGAAGGTTACTATGGTAATAAATGTAAATGCTTTATAAAAAATGATTGTATGTTCATTATAGGCCAAATATAAAATTATGATAATCTTTTGATTTAAATCATCTGTTTTATTTATAATGAATTTGTTTTATGTTTGTGTTTGCTTTTATTTTGTTAACCTTATCTAAAAACACTGTTGGTTGTGAATAAAAATAAAATTCTAAATTTGCTAAGTTGGTTGCTGTGGTAATGGATGAAAATACATTTAACAAACATTTGTTGATAAGCTTTAGAACCGGTATAGGGCTAGGAGTAAACAAAATGTATTTTAAAGATTTTCAAGCTTTAAAATTAAAATTTAGCAATATACTTTTTTAATGTACGTCTATGAGCCCTTAATAATATTTGTTTAATTTTGTATTTGTATCTTAAGTAGTTTTTGTTCTACGTTAATTATATATGTCAGTCAGTCAGAAAAAAGCAACTTATATATAGAGATTTACTTTTTATCTGTTTTTTTTTTTTACATACAGTTTGTATTGAACTAGTTGTTAAAACGTTGTTTAAAATCACTTAAATATTCTTTTCAAATATCATTTAGGTATAAAATGTACTGAAATAAAACTAGTATACGTTGTACCTGTGAATACAATTTGTCATGTACAGAGAGTATGCGAGGCGAATACACTGGGCGTGACTTGTAAAGGTAAAATTAGTTTTGAATATAGAGGGTAACTAAACAAAATAATAAAATATAAAGAACATTTTAATTTAAACCGCCATTGGTAATAAAAATAAATGCAATGGTAATATAACATATTACCAAATTTTAAATTCTTATAGAACTCACAGAAATATTATTAATACGTCAATTTGAAGGTACTAAAACACAATTTTATATTGCACAACTTTTTTAACTTAACGAACGGTTACATAATAGCTTAAATAAATATGGTCCTCTACCTTAAGTAACTAATAGTTGTATGTGAGACGTAGTTAATTAGATTAAGTGATGATAGCAAAATGTTGTTCCCTATATTGTAATGTAAACAATTTAGTTGAGTTAAGTTAAAGGTTGTTAATAATGTCACCTAGTAGTGTAAATAACCAATCGTAATTCACAGTTAACTATCTATGTAATTTTTTTTTTTTTTTTTTTTTGTAAAGAAAACTGTTTTTCAACCGGTTGTTTGAATACGAAGAAACATACTTAAATATAATTATGGTTATTCTATAGAATTGATAGACAACCTAGTCAAGAAAATGAAATCAAGAAAATTATGGAATTGAGATCTACCTAAAAATGCAACGAACAACAATGGGATAAAACAACGTATGCTCCTTCATTATCTAATATTGTTAAAAAAAATCGCTAGCGAAATATGCACATTTAAATGTAGATTTGTCAGCAAAGAATAGTCTTGGTAAAATGTTCTTAAGTACTAAAGATAAAATTTAAGATCAGAACAAATGTGAAATGTATTCTATAAACTGAAATACATCCGAAATGTGTGAAATGTGTCCGAAGAAATATACAGGCATGAAGAAGCATCCGAACCAAAAGAAGCATAAAGACAAGAGCTAAAGAACATTTGTCTTAATTAAAGTACAATAGACCATTTAAATAATTTTTTACTGTGCATTAATTAAAACCATCATATAAATAGTAAACTATGTATTTAAAAATAAATAAATAAACCAAATGTAATAAAATGGCTGCTTGAGAAACTTTTTTATATTAACGAATATCATAAAATAAATATAAATAATAAATTAGGACCAATATAAAGTTATATATTAAATTCAATAAAAAAAACGTATTTTTTTACATTATTATTAGCTTAGTAGTTTTTATAATTATATGGTTAATTTTAGGTTAGTTATAACAACGCTAGGCATTCGTTAACGACTTACTAATGTATCGTTTGTCTTAAACCACGCCCCATTTAGTTATTTATAAATATAGGACATGCAACACTGTTAGAGTTATAGTTTGATTATTGTAGCTCGTACATCACTGAAGATGGCGACTTTGGCGTTGAAACACGTTTAATACACGAGTTAATAAAATTATCAGTTGTGATATTCTTCCTTCAAGGTTTATTCTAGATATATTTACGTTTATAATATTATTTTACTGCACCCAGTACTAACATCGTTTCCTGTACTTTTTATAAATCATTTTAGGAATTTAACTATGGGCTTTTAAGTTGTCTTATTTAAAATAAAACAGTTTTTTAATAAATGCAAATTTTATTTTTTTGTAGATTTCCGTTTTAACATTTGGTTAAAATATTGCCATTATTTTATAAATAGAAAACTAACAATTACCAACAAATTTATTCTTACTCTTTAGATAATATTATAAAATGAAGAATTTAATGTACATTTTAGGCTATTGCAAACTTATAAATTAATTATGAAGTTCTACTTCAAGATATGTATACATTTTAAGTTTTAGTCAAAATAACTTTGACAGACGCCAGAAGTCCTTTTAAAACAGTTTTATTGATTTATTGTCCATAAGGTTTTTATCATCTATATTTAAAACCTAAATGGTACATTTTATTATTCATTTGACGTTTAATTTAACGATAAAAATCATTATCTTAGAAAATAATCATTATTTTATAATGATAAAATCGTTATTTAAAATGTTTGTGCACAATTAATTTGTTATTTATATACTTCTAAATGCATTTGAATCAATTACAAAATCAATATAAATGTATAATTTCATACTTTGGATCAATACTACTGCATTAAATTTCATTAAAATGTCATGCTATTAATTTCGTAATTATTTAAGCAGTAAATACTATGTTTTACTGTCAGGTTTCTTCTGGTGTAGAGAGTAATTCATACTTGTTGACTTGTATGTATACTGTCTGCTCAGCGACAAGGGAGAGCGGCTAAGAGAGGGTGAAATGGAGTTTTCGTGTAACCACCCTGAACAGCAATTTTGCATTTCAATATAAGTAGCTATAAATTAGAAATTATGAGAGTTGTCACAGTTTATAACTTCCATTAGACAAAAAGTAAACATTATGAGTACACTCAGTACTTACTGCAATTTAACGTTAAAACAATGCACTTACAAAGTCAACTTATGATCAAATACTATAGGCCTACTACGAGTTCTAGGACTAAACACAAATTGTGTTAGTTTAAATAACATCATTTTAAGAAAGCACTTTTTCTTAAATATTTTATTCCTTTAGTTAACTAAATTATCGGCTTCACCGAAAAAATTTGTTGTGTACAATTTATTTTAAAATAGCCATTTGATTCACTGCCTTTATTACGTAGGAAAAGATTAATTACTTAACAGAAATATGGTTCTTAAATTGTTGATATTTAAGGTACTATATTGCACTTCACAACATTAATAAACATTATATAACAGTAATGAACAGTTCAAAATAAAATATAAGTCAACGTTTCTATATAATACTAAATTGATTCCTAATTCAGTTCAATACGGGTTTGATGAAGTAAAATAAATAATAGTAGAGTTAACTTTGCAAATCAGTTGTTGACCAAAACTGTAAACAACTTTAATGAGCAAAATATAAACAACAGGCAGAAATTTAGAGGCAGAAATGCTAATACATTTTTCACCCACCATGATAGTTTCACTATGTAATAAAATTATCAATTTTATTAAACTAGACGTAGAACAGTTATAAAAGTTAAAAATACAAAATGTGAATGAAATTAATTGTTCTGGGAAAAATTTTAAATATAGGTGTAAATAACATTGTTTGCAAACCTGTGTATGAATAATGAACTGTAGGTATGCAAAATACATATTCTATATGTAGGTATTATGTATGTATTATGTATTATGTAGGAAATGAGAAAATACATATTCTAGTAAAAAGGTACTTCTTTTAATGGTGACTGCTCAGAACCACTAACATTTAATTTCCAATCTAAATGTGGAAACAACTACTTTTAACATATACTAATGATGCTGTCCTGGAATGTGCAAGTTATTGCTGGTAAAACTGTTGATATTGTGTTGCTTGATACAGAGTAAGTTATAAATTTGATGTAATGTGTTTAACAGATCATTGAATAAGTCCTGATGCAATTAGTAATACAATAAGTACATATATAGGTCTAATTCACAGAGCGGTGGTCCAGCAATTGTGTTTAGTAATTAACTGCAGTGTAGTTCTCTTGACTGTATTAATTTGCTCTAAATCGAACAGATCTCTGAAGTTTCTGCCAGGGTGATAAGAGCGCGTATCTAGTGTATATCCTATATATATAGACAACCCAATAGTGATATCAGTATGGCATTTATGGAGCGGCTATATGAAATATTGACGTTGGTGTGTAGAAGTCGTTAATGTGATGTAGTGGGTGGAGATTTCAATGTTGATTTTAGAGAATGGGACAGCAATAAATAAATATTATACTGATTTGTTTAGTTTTCTGAATGAATTTGGTCTACAACCAACTGTTTTTTATAACAGATAAGTAAGCCCTGGAACAGATAAGTTGGTCAGCTATATCGACAATGTTATCAATCAAGATAATTATGTTATCTGCTTGTGTTGTACTAACTGCGGTACCTAATCATAATGCTATTGTTTTTGAGGTCTATTTCAATTGTTGTAACGGTATAAATTTTAAAGGGATTTAATAAGACGAACATTCAGACATATAAATATCTTTAGAAGGCAATATTTTTTGAATGTCTTTTAAGTAAAGTAAATTGGTTAAATTGTTATTTATTGGATGAAAACATTAATTTAATATTTGAACTGATCTTTGATGTTTTTCACAAAATTTCCAACAAGGTATTGCAAATAAGATGTTTAAGAGATAGGCTAATAGTTGTTTTAAGGAAAGGACTAGTGTAAAAGAGTGTTATGCAAGTTACTTCAAATCTATGAAAAACAATTGTATAGTGATCTATGAGAGATATGTAGACTCAGGTATTGATTTTTTTAGAGAAGAATATAAATCACTAAAAACCTTTAAAATAGGGAAATTATTCATTCAAAAATTAAACATAATTCGTTTAAAATTAAAAATGCGATAAATGACGTAAATACAAAAAAGGTTAATTTGGTCAATTGTACATACTTTATAAAATAAAATAAAATAGAATTTTTAAAATAATGTTTCTTGTTATTATAATAAAGTTGCTTCTTAAATTACATTCGTTTTTAATAATTATATTTTTCATTTATTTTAGCATCAAATATAATTTGTACTGTGAATGAAGTCGGATTATAATTACCTACGTACTTGAAATGTGTTTCCTTTTGTAACGGATTATTTTTATGTTCCAAAATTTCAGGAAATAACAAAAACATTTCGTTAATTTCCTTGTGCGCATGTCTAAAATGAAAACGAAATTCAAAGAGCGCAAGTCAGACATGCGCACAATGTTATCAGTCGAGGCATGCGCGGTAGGCAAGACCGCGCAGATAAAACCCCACGCCGCTGAAGTTCAAGAGGTCAGTCAGGTCAGTCAGTTTTTTGTGTAAATTGTTCAGTGTGTACCAGCGACTGATAGTACGACTACACGACAAACAGAAGACAACAACACGGTAGGGTACTTCAATACTTGCCTTACGTTTCGATTCTCATGAACTTTGCATTATATAATTAATTAGCCTGTGCTTTATATCTAGATTATCTTGTATTGCTTTGCAGCCTTGTAATTAATCATTGTCTACCCTCCGCTTACCTTACGATACCATATATTACTAAACAAGTTAATTCGTAACGATAGTTTTACATAATAGTTATAAACGATTATTCTTAAGAACCTTTGCCAACTTACCATTCCTTGGAAATCTATAAGGTTCCGCCTAACACATTAATTACTAAACGTGCCGACCATTAACGATAGTTTTACATACTGTAATAGTTATAAACTATTATTATTAAGAACCTTTTCCAGCTTACCATTCCTTGGGAATCTATAAGGTTCCGCCTAAAACATTAATTACTAAACGTGCCAACCATTAACTATAGTTTTACATAATGGTTATAAACTATTATTATTAAGAACCTTTTCCAGCTTACCATTCCTTGGGAATCTATAAGGTTCCACCTAACACATTAATTACTAAACGTGCCGACCATTAACGATAGTTTTACATAATAGTTATAAACGATTATTCTTAAGAACCTTTTCCAACTTACCATTCCTTGGGAATCTATAAGGTTCCGCCTAACACATTAATTATTAAACGTGCCGACCATTAACGATAGTTTTAAATAATAGTTATAAACGATTATTATTAAGAACCTTTTCCAACTTACCATTCCTTGGGAATCTATAAAGTTCCGCCTAACACAATAACTATTAAACGTGCCGACCATTAACGATAGTTTTAAATAATGATTGTAAACAATTATTAATAAGAGCCTTTTTCCAACTTACCATTCCTTGGGAATCTATAAGGTTCCATAGGTAGAATAATTATTCATTTACTACTACCCTAATAATTATACCCCCTTTACACTCAGAGTATTCACCCTACGTTACTTAGAAAATTACCAATCGGGTTTGCAATTGTGCCTTTCCTTGTAACCTCTCCTGGCTATGATGATTGTGCATTGAGTAGGCTTTAGCCACCGGCACCTGAACTGAGCCTATATCCGACCGCCTTCACACCTCTCGAAGTAATTCACAACTTGACCCCTGGAGCGATTCCCAGCTTCACTGAACTATTCTGGTAACTACGAAAGTAAATTTGACTGTATTTTTCGGAAACTGATATTAAAATTTGTGTGACCGAAAAATACGTCACACTTTTCGATTATTTAGTTTGTAATTAAAACAAAATAAACAGTAACTATTGTACCTAATAAGACAGTTAAAACAAACAAGAGTTATAAAATTGGCTCAATTCGCATAATGGTCTGATAACCCTTTTCTAAACTCTGCTTAAGGGTTGTATTTTATCAACCCTTATCGTCTCTATAGAAAATTATACAACTAACCCCGTTCACAGATTCGGTCTTACATAAATTTATTGGGGTGTGTATTTTATTATGACGTTATACATTATCAAAACAAAAGAAAACTAAGTCATTTGGCTGAAAATGTTTGAATAATCTCTAAAGGTATTATCTGTTTTAAAATATAATATTTCCTAATTAAGGTCTAACCATTTGTCTTTTATTTGTTAGATAGAAAATAAGAATATAAACTAAAATGCCCGTAGTTCGTATTGGTAAATACAATTAATACTTTTTACATTTGTTTCTTGATAATGTAAACATTATTTAATTGCACAAATAAAATAACTCATTGTATACACAATTAACTGATTTAATTATATGGTGCATTGATATGCGATAGTTCATGCTGCGGTAGTTATAAAAAAGAACTAATTTGCAAGCTTAATGCAAATTTTAGGTTTTTATCAGTTTAAAGTATTATTAATTATTTTCTTAATATATTAGAAATGGATTAAGTACTTAAATAATTTTTACCAGCAATATTTTAACAAGTAATAAATGCATTCAAAAATTCTTTGTAAGTTTGAAAATAAATATAAGGACAACCACTTACGTTATAAGCATTATATTATATCGCTATGTTAATTATTTTGTATAGTAATTTCTTTCCAATTAAGCAGATTTTGACCTTGGAAAAATAATATTAAAATATCACCCTAATTTTTATAATTTTAATTCAGTAATAAAATTTTAAATATTGAAAGTAATAATGTACTGTAGCAAGTTTAAAGAAAAAGTAAGTAGTTCTACAGTTTACTAATTAATGATGGGTTATTGTGTACAACAATCAGTAAGTAGTTCTAAAGTTTACTAATAATGGGTTATTGTGTTCTAACGTTTTACAAATTAAAAGCATAGTGTTTCTCATTGGTTATTTTAGTAAGTTTTTGTAACGCATTTACCTTATTAATAGCAGTACTGTTTCTAGTTATAACTTTTAAACTTAATTGTATTAGATTGACATACTAAAGAAGGTAAAGCATAATAATTACTTAGTTAATTAATACACTAATCCGTAGGCTACAGCATGGATTGAATTATTTTTAGTTAAATTATTAAATTATTAAAACCTATACAAATAATACATAGACTTTCAATATTAATTTAAATGAAATATTTGGCTTACAAGTGTAGGTACATTTAAAAATGTTAGGCAAGATGTATGAAGCTAAATTGTATAGATGAGTTAATCTGAAAATAATAGTAAATATGATTTTTGCATAGTTAACCCATTAATCATTATTTCTTTTGGGACAAAGATATAAGTAGATTGTTTGTGGCGATGAAGATCTAAATAAAACGTGCAGTTAATTGTCTGTGTAGCCAAAAATGTGGGTTTAGCAACAACTAAAAGGCTTGACCCTGTCTTTTGTTTAAATAAACAATAGATTTTTTTACAGAAGTTCATTTTTTAATGTAACAATTATTACAGATCGTGCTAATTTTCTA
>JAGFPH010000757.1:334532-386024 GCA_018207615.1 Philaenus spumarius | reverse complement strand
ATTACTACGGAAACCTAAACAAGAAGATAATTTATAGTTAATAAACTTGAAAGAGCAGATGTAATAAATAATTGTAAATACTATAAATAAGTTTTAACTACATGCATTATAACTTAAAATTGTATATATCTTAGATCTAAAATATTAATACATTTCTATAGTACAAATTATATTTTAGGTCTTGCAACGTTAAATCACATTTAAATACTTTTTGGTCAGGCGGTAATCAATATAATTTGTACTTAAATAAAAGTCAGTTACTTTGAAATGCGACGTACCACTTTTTAAAACAAATTCCTTTGTAAATTGCTTTTATTCCAATTTGTAAAGAAGGAAGAACAATTTCGTTGAATACCATTACTATTTAAATATCGCATATGAAATAATTACATGATTACCATTACCCCCCCCCCCCCCCCCCAATAACATTAAAGCATTATATCGCTTCACAACACACACACACACACACACACACCCACCCCTCGCACACTGAAGCGGAATGTCCTGTCGATATTATGTTAATAGTGTGCCCATCTTTAAAGACGATTACCTTAGAAGCAAAACGTTCTTTTAAGTCTCAATTAAAAATCCCTTAATTATTGGTAGCAGCTTCGCGTCGAAACCCCTTAATTATTATTTCCCTTCTTACAAGTTTCACTTCTTAGGAGACGTTTCAGTAAGAACTTCCTTTGAAAAAAAAATCATTTTATGAATATGATATTCAATTTACTTGTAACTAGATCAATATTATGTATTTTTGAAAGGATTAGACTCTACACTAGGGCCGTGCTTTTTATTAGAATGTTTGTCTAGAATTATATTGCCAAAACAAGGGAAATAAAATCAATAGTATCACTGATAATAATTATTGATAGAGCACAATTTATATAACTTTACGTTAGAATGACAAGTTTCTAACTAAAAAGACCCTAGTTTTGAGAAAAATGAGTTTGAAGTTTTGTTTTTTTACTGCTCTTACAATTGTTTTTCTATCAACTTAAAATTTTAGAGTTTACATAGTAATTGCACTGTAAATATGGACAGTTTTGTTTTATATTGGATTATTAGTTTTTTTAGATATTATAATTATTGCCTTTTTACAGTTAGAACCTTGTCTAACAAAAGTTAACATTTTTAGAAGACAAGGTTCTACATGTTCATGATTTACTTTTTTCTTTTTTTTTTCCTTACTGGACTATATATATTTACATAAATACCTTACTTCCTTGTACTGCTCGCAGTCCTGATTTGATCACTGTTTATTCGATGACGTACGTTTCGCCTATTTTTTCAGGCATTTTCAAACCGTTTATAAAAAAAACGTGTTTTAAATCATTTGCATTTGTTTAATGAGCATCAAAAAACAATAAATTATACTTAAACACTCCACAAACATTAACACAAAAACACAAACACACGTAATGGGACATGAATATGCCGATGTAGTTTATTTTAAAAATAGCAACTCGCACTTAACTGGATTTTAAAAATCCAGGACCTGAACTTTAAGAGTGTCTGCTATCCCACCATCCATAAATGAACCAAGCAACAATATAATACAAGCTAATCAGACCCAAATCCTGAAGTAGAAATTTTAATATATTTGTTAATTTCATTTAACCCTTTGTATTTAATTAAACAGACATCTACTTATATAAAATAATTAAATGCATAAACAAAACATATATTGTTTACTTATTTTATTTTTTAAACTTTTATTCAAATGTTTTATGCTTCCCACAATATGAATTTTTAAATAAACATAAATTATTAAAGCCATCCTAAAAAGGAAGACCTTTTTAATGACAATTTTCACAAAACTTGAGAGACAGTAATTCAGTCAAATTTAATCTTGTGTTTTTTGTAAATGTTTGTGCAATTCCTTATTAATGTGTTTTATTATTGAATTTAAAATAAAGTTATTTTTTACTCACATAGCTCTTGCAACTTACTGTGTAATTATAGTAAAAATAAATGAAAACCACATTTTAATAGAATAATCTCTTACTTTAAATTAAGACTAAAATTAGTTTTAGAAACAAGTTTTGAGTACGTTTATTAATGTTTTTTTCTTTTAACTTTTTTTCGCTATTAATCTGTATGCATATCTGTTGTATAGCACGGTAAAAGTTTACACAATTAATTTAATTATTTCATTAATCTTAATCTAATCAATATATTACATTAAGCCCCGCCAAATCCAAACAATAATACAAGGGATAATATTATTGTTTCAAGACAAGTTTAAGCCAAGCCTACAGAATGCAATATAACAACAGCTTCTGTATTGTTAATCTCCAGTTAATTATTAGTTAGTAAATACTGATTCCGTAAATCTATTTGTTTTTCAGTCATTTTACTTCTTTATATTCAATATAATTGTGTACTCGTTAATCAATATTTTCATCGCCTTATCTACTGCGTCAACATTATTTTATTTTATTGCATATTTATTGCTTTACTAATTCTTTCTATTAGACATATGAGACTGTATTTTTCTGCATGTGGTATAATAATTCTGTAATGGCAGTTATTTTTTAAATTCTAACTCAATGATAAAATATAAAGATTTTTTAACTGGAAGATTTTGAGTAATAAAACTGCACACATTATGAATATTTTATTATTTAAATTGTCAGCAATACTTGAGCGTATCTTTTTGATATAAAGTAAAATACAGTATTACTATAAACAAAATTACTAAAGCGAAATTATGGTGCATTATTTTAGTTATAAATTGTATTTATTTCAAAATTTCCTGTTAAATTACGAGTATTACATGCTAGTCCTTAAATTTTAGATTTACTGGAAACTAAATGTATGTAATACCGTACACCTATGTACTTAACTCCTTCTGCCATCTTTTCTAGCAAACTTTCTAGAAAAAAATTTTTACAAAAGTTGATTTTAATTATTAACGTATTTGTGTAATACATGGGAATGCATTGGACATTTATTTAGTCCTTACACACAAACAAATACCTCCAAAATTTACCAATGGTTTATGAAATCCTAAACCAAAACTTTATCACACTATTAGGGACTATAGAAACATCCATATGTAGAGCTCATGTGATTTATTTTACATTCAATTGTAATTTCAATGCGTTTACAAAAACTTAAATTTGGTCAATGGAGAAATTGGATTTATCACTTCCGGTTGTGTTATTACCATATCAAATAATTTACATATTATAAATACATGAATAATACTTTCATCTGCTCAATTTATTGTTTATAGTTTCTTGTTTTAATATGTTAGTAGCTACATCACTTCTGCCATCATTGTGTCATTGCCTTATTAGTAAACAATAAATTTGATCTTATTGTATTTAAAAATAAAACTAACATAAACAGAAAAGATTTTTAAAAATAACGCAATTTTAGGAAATTTCCTCATTCACCGAAATAAAAAAAGAAGAAGACAGTGTTGTTAAATATGAATTTTATATTACAATAAACCCGACTTACAACTTGAAATTTTCTCTCTTCTGTCACAAGATGAGTTCGTTTAAATGTAGTTTTTCAACTTATTTACTAGATTTGTTCTAAAAATACTTGCAATCAAAATTGTAATGATCACTTTAAAAATAAAGGTTTTAAAATGTCAACGTAACAAAGATAGTATTAGATCTAATTTAATATTTCAGTAAAATTAAATTGTTACTTAATGCAATATTCTAGAACATTTAAAAAAAAATAAACAAAACTTACTCT
Source organism: Philaenus spumarius (assembly GCA_018207615.1). Classification (NCBI taxonomy): domain Eukaryota; kingdom Metazoa; phylum Arthropoda; class Insecta; order Hemiptera; family Aphrophoridae; genus Philaenus; species Philaenus spumarius. The sequence continues at coordinate 382,307 of JAGFPH010000757.1, read as the reverse complement.
ATGTCAACATTACAAATTAAGCTAAACTTAGCAAAACTCGTGCTAAAAGACAAGGTAAAACAAATTTAAATGTACGAGTTTATTTTTCAAATATGTAGAAATACATAAACATGGTTTATATTTATGTAATACTTATACTTTGAAGATTACTATGGGTGTCCTAAAACCAGATGAAAAATGCATTATTGTGTGTTTGGTGAATATGCTATACAGGATGTACAAAAAGTCCCGCACTGGTTTAATATTTCCTATATAAAGAACATTTTGAAGGTAGATGTGATTGAGGTACCTACTCTATGTAAAAATACTATTTTATTAAGATTTCCAAAAAAATTATCCGCCATCTTAGATCCGCCATTTTGATGTGACTTTGTTTTTTTTTAATGGAAGGGGGTCATGTGATACATTATTTCGATGTAGATTTCAAGAAAAAACCAACGGTGAAATTTGCACATCAATATCTTAAAAATGGCGGCCAAAAAACTACGAAATTGAGTTTTCCGATTTTTCCCTATTTTGCTGTACAATATTTAAAAAAAATCTAATTATTATTATTTTTGGATTTAGAATTAAATAAGCTTTCAAATGATATGCCACACAACGATATTTAGTTGAACCACTCGAAATCAATTTTGAAAAATCAAAATGGCTGTAACTCAAAAATTTTAAATACTCCCAAATATCGTTATGCGGCATATCGTTTGAATGCTTACTTGGTTCTGAACCCAAAAAGAATCATAATTATTGGTATTTTTTTAAAATAGTACAGCAAAATGGCCCAAAATCGGAAAACAAGATTTCGTTGTTTTTTGGTCGCTATTTTTAATCGGTTAAAGATACAGATGTGCAAACTTCACCGTTGGTTTTCTCTTGAAATTCTACATCGAAATGATGTATCACATGAACTACTTCCCATTTAAATATACACATTATTTCAAACTTTTCTAACTAATAAAATAAAATCATATACATTTAAGAATCTATCGACTCCTAGAAAATAAACTAATATTTTTACAAAAAATATCACAAATAAGAAAGAAAATTCAATATTTTGTAAAAATTCCACAACTATTTTAAGATGTTAACAAAACATGATTTTATAAGTTACGGATTATACAATTCAGCTTAACTGATGTAAGTGTTATACTAAATACTATGACATGTGTAGAGGGGTCCTCATGTGATGTGTAAATTGTTTTTTCAGTGTATATATTTAAATTTGTTCAAGTATTTGTGTTTTTTAATGTTTTGTGTTAATTGTGTATCGTTTATTACGACTTGTTCCACAACAGTGGAATGAATCATTTTTGAGGTTGATCTGATGATGGTGGCATGAACCACCGAAACCGGTAATCCAGAAAGGATATATTTTAGAGTGCTCGACGGATAAAAATAAGGTAATTAATTACCCATTATTAAAAATACTATGGTAATGTAAGACTAAAGTTAATGTAATTTCATCATTATTACAACACATCTGCTATAATTTTATAAACTCTCCGGTGGTGAATGCTTAGGTAATATAGCAATTGTTTAGCTTAGTACACAATAGAAAATGAAACGTGATTGCCCTGTTTATTTCATAATATGTCTAAACAAGCCCAAAATAACAGAAACTTAATTTGTGTTTAAATAACGTTATTTCAGAGCAAAGCTACGCCTAGAGGGAGAGTATAATAAAACAAAAATCTAAACCTTGTGTTGGTTTCCTGCTGGGAGTAAATTTCCGGAATTTACAATTACAGTTCTTAACGTAAGCTGCCCTTTGCCGCCGCTGGGAAATGAGTTCCCGGCCATATTATGTACTTTATTCTTCTTTATCTGTCTACGAATGAGAGATGTGGTTCCCTTTTTTACATCATTTTAAAAACGCAAAATATTTTTGCTAATGTAATATTTTCTTACTATTCATAAATATTATTGTTGTGTCAGCAAATAATTACTACATAAATTATATTATTGATTTATTCTTTTTAAAACAAAACTACCGATATATAATTATAAAAATAAGAAATTTATGGCTTTAAAATATAACTAACTTCACAAAAATTTCAAAGTTTAATTATATAACTGTTAATTCTTGTCCGTTTATTTTTAGTTACTCGTCGCTTAATTTATTTGTGTTTGTAGTTATGTATACACAAACATTATTAGAGGTAAAAAGTAAACTAAATTATACAAAAAAGCTAAATGTTAGAGCATTTTTATATTCATCTCTTATTTGATGTAATTAAATGCACTATTTTATCGCATTCTGTTGAAAATATATTTTCTCAAGAATTTGCATGATTTATGTAACAAAAGTATCTACGTTTATTTAATGGAATGATCAGAATGTATCGTTGCAATTGCTTCCAGTTTTAAAAATTGTGAAGAATATACCAATAGTAGTTGTAAAAATATTTATTTAAAGAGATTATACCCTTAATTTCTTACAAAGATATTTGAGTTACGCTTTCATAATCTGATTTAGAGATCGGACAGATTTCACTGGGTTGAAGGAATCATTGTTGACGTTTAACTTACTTTTAACTCTAGTATAAAGTGAAAAGACAAGTTCTCAATGAAGGTAGTATAGGCACCAAAGCATCTATTTGTTTAGATGGACAAAATCTTGTTAGCCAGCTTTGGCTTACCTTGTGAAAGCTAGTTAAAAACCATATCGAGATGAAAGGGGCATTTTAATGACTGTCCATGTTGCATGGTTAATCGGATGATACTAAAGTAAGGTCAGTAAGCGTAAAGAGTAAGTACATAATCTGGTTGAAAAATAATAAATATACCTACTAAAGATTATGTAACAACTAAGGTATTGTTTAAAAGTGTAAGAGGTTAGATGGTTTAAAAAAATCTAACACCGTCTGTGGTGTAGAGTGGAGGGTGGCGCACTACCCAAAACATTTTCTGTTGTTGTCTAAACTAAGTGTGGAAAGATTATAAGCAACGGTGCACTGCGCCTGCAACATACAAGTGATAATGTTGAATTTGTGCAACTCTAAAAGTGGTGACAGTGAGAGGAGAACGGCGTGCCGCTTTTGCTACTTAAACAAACTATCACTCCTATTGCTACTCTATGGTAACCGTAGGGATTAGTACAACTTATTTACAATGTTCACTTGAAATTAACCATGTGTGAGAAACTGCAGCGTTTGTGTACTCGAAGTCTTTTGTTTTTGCATATCTACACAGCTATAACCATATTATTGTCGTACATCTTGTTAAATCTTTTAAAGCAAAGAAAATTCTTTTCCCCGAAACACTTACTTGTAGTGACCAGTAACCTACTATCTCACTCTCACTTGTGTGAATCAAAAATCAACTCCTATAAAATCGAGTGTACGTCCGTACGTACATGCATAGGTAAGTACGTAACATATAATATAACAGCTGATTTCACCCATCACCTGTAACACTTATACTGTAATAGATTATGCTTTGGGGTTATATTTACAACTTTAATCTTTATAATTATTTCTTAGGAAGTAGATTTTTTTTTAAATATGAGTTATAGAACTAATGTATGCTACACTACGTTATAAGATTTGCTTTGAGGTTATAAACTGAATATAAATACAACCTTTTATCATCAATATATTCGTTTATAAGAATTTAAAGAAGAAATACCTATTCGTTTGGCTTCGGAAACATTCGTACATCTTCGTATAACATATAAACATAATCTATCTATATATATATATATATATATATAAGCCAAATACCACTCACTCACTCACTGACTCATCACGAAATCTCAAAAACTATTGAATGGATTGGAACGAAATTCAGTATGTAGCTTCATCTAGGGCCATTTGTGTTGGCTAAGAAATGGTTTTAAAAAATTCGAAATCTTAGGGGGGTTTGGGTGGGTCAAATTTACAAAATCACGATCTCTCCAAAATTACCAAACGGATTGTAATTAAATTTGGTATGTAGCTTCCTCTAGGGCCATAGGTGATCTCTAAGAAAGGGTTTAAAAAAATCTAAATTTTAGGAGGTTTGGCGGTCAAAGTTACTAAAAATTCCCATAAAAATACATAGTATAATATATTTATTGATATATATTTTTGGTTAATATACATTTAACTTTGATTTCTCTATCGATCCATGCAAATCCGGATCGGGGCATCTATCTATATATTTTGCTGCTCCGATCTCTATATTTATAATCATATCTAATGAACGATTCGTCTAAACATTGTGAAATCTCAAACAATGTATACTATTTATGAGATAGATATTCCAATTAAACAAAATATTGTACGGTTATAAGTCTTAAGAAATTTTTTTGAAGGGTTTAAAATATTGGTAAATTGGGTTTTTTATTTTGTTGCCTACAGACTGAGCATGATTTCTTAAAATGTATATAGCCTTGAAACAAGAAACCTGGCACAAATAACTGTACCTTGAACCTCAAGCCCCTCCCTCACTTTCACTTTCATACTCACTTACCACAAGGCGCTGGTGCATCAGTTGGGCTTATCATTTTAATGTTCTCATTCCTCTAAACCTTTCTATTCCTGATTCTACCGTTCCCTCTTATATTGCGGAAGATGATATTGGGGAAATTGGGCAGCTTTCAGACAAATATCTCCAAAACTTTCAGTCTCCGTCGACAGAACCGTGTTTGTCATCTGATACTGTTGAGTCAGATCATTGTTCCATTGTTCAAACCACCCAGAAACGTGGGAAAACCAACTTAAACGTTTTTCTAATACTAATCGTGCTAAAGCACATAGCGAGTCTGTCAAAATATACAGTGCAAAAAATCCCGCCGTAAATCGCGAGGCTGTCAAAAGATACAATAAAACAAATCCTGCCATGCATCGTGAGGCTTCCAAAAAGTACAGTCAACAAAATCCCCAGGTCTTATTGGCTGCCGTTCAAAAATACAGTTCTAAAAGATGTCACATGAAGGTGCTTCCATGGTCTGAAAAATCAATGTCAGGGTTTCACTATAACTGCAACACCGATTATCACAAAGACAAAACAGTTGAACTAGGTCCTATGACGACATGTAAATGGTGTACAGCTATGAAGTGGTATAAATTACATGGTTTAGAACCTACGATTCATATCCTTATGACACACAAAATTACCATCATTTGTCGCATTTATTCCACCAAAATAATCATGCAATAGCGAAGCATTGCCAGGTCAGCTAGTTATTCAATATGAAACAAAAACCCATTAAAAGGTATGTTTACCTTTCTTTAGATACTAGTCGTGATGTAATTAACAGTACTATAGCCGGCATAATGCATTACAAGTATTTTAGCTAAAATATTTTTCTGAAATAAATGGCTAAACCGGACAAAGTGTTACAATAGGTTTTAATGTAAAAAGTAAACATTTGAAAAAAAGTGTTACACATTTAAGAACATATCCTTGTAGAATTAAAATATAATATTATTAAAAATCATTTCAATATATCCAAAATAATGAAAATAAACAACCAGATCTTCAGCTGAATTAGAAGGAGACTTTGAGTGATGCACTTAACTTTAGCTTTACTTACTTTAGCTTTACACCATATGATGAACATGTAAACAAAGTAGCCAACAATCTCACGAATAGATGGGGCCAACTCTGATGATTAAAAGATGAGTGCAATAAACCTTTTACACAAATCCTATGAAAATAAGCATATTTACTTTACATAAACATAGTAACTGTATAAATATCCTAATAGTTCATCCAAAAAGGAATACTCTTTACTTTAGATAGTATATAGATGGTAATGGGAAGTCGCAGTGGAGGATTGCCTCAAAGACCAACTCTGTAGGAGTAGACACGCACCATAGTTTACCTGTATATTGCCTTTAAACCGAATTATTTAGTATCAATTAATAGTTTTCTTTCTGTTAGTACAGAATATTGAAATTTTGGTTTAGTAAACCGTTTCCGCTGTCTTTACTGATGATGCTTTGCTTTTTCTTTGCATTTCAAGAAACATGGTACAACGTACTAAAGCTCGTCAGCAGTAAAAATAAGGACATATATCTAGTGTAATAAATAAAATTCATAACTAATATGGAACTAGATAAAGTTGATAAAGCATTCGCATTAAAATTTGCAAACCAAGTAATATATGGACAATTTTATGTATGGATTATGTTACATATTAATGTTGGCAAAAAACTGTTTATATAGCATGTAAACATATATAAAATACACATTAGAAACTTCAACTAATATAGAACTAAAATAATTGTTTTATTACATTTTGTAGTTACGTATTAAATTTAATATAAATCCTGTAGTATCACTAACATACATGCTTAAAATAATAGAATTTTACTCTGCATAACTTATTTGTTCCACAAACTAAATTTCTAAAAAGTTCAAGTTCAAAATAGTTATTCTGCTTTGTCGTTCGATTATAACTTAAAAGATTGTTCCGATATACCAATTAAATCAAAACTGTTGTGCATTCTAGATAACGTACTCTCCATTTAGTTATACATATCAATTGCATTTTATATAACGTGTTTGAAACCCATTATTTCAACTCTACGAATAAATAAAACATTATTTTGGTGTTAAAATTATTGATTTATTATTATACTAAATATATATAACATTATTTTTCTTTAAACTTACCGCCTGTATTATTTAAAACCCGGAAAAAGATTTACAAAACAGCTAATCACCTTCAAGGAGAACCTTCGAAACTCTATTTACAAAATCCCAAAACCCCCAAATCAACCTCCTACCATCCTCATTTGAATAAGTCACATATACACATTGATTGGTACATTAAATTGAAGCCCTTTGAAAACCAAGAATGTGTGTAGTAAGAAAATAAAAATCGTTTGAAGCATTTGTTCTCAACGCTCATAAATATTATTTTGTAAGTTATTTGCATACCTTTATATTATTTAAAAGTACAATGTGTCCAATTTAGAAGCTGTAAGTGTCCGTTACAATTGTTTGAGATGGGAATGGTAGGAGAGGGATGAGGTTTTAAAATTTTGTAAAAAGGTTTTCTAAGGTTTCCCCTGATATTGAATAACTGTCCTGAGATCAGATTTTGCATAATTCTTTCCGTCTTTCATATAATAATTATAACTTACAAAATACAAAAGTTCAATGCAACGAACTATTCGATTTTTATTTTACTACCACAAAAATTCACGGATTTAAAAGGGCTTAAATTTTGTTGATATATCACAAACCATATTTGTGTCTATTAATCATTTTTAAGATGGGTCTGGTAGGAGGGTCTGTGTGGTTTTGGGATTTTGTAAACAGAATTTTTTAAGGTTTACCTCACAGTGAATAACGGTCCCGGTATAAGACTTTGGATATCTCAGTTGGTTTTTTTTTTATAACAGAGGCGATAAGTTTAAAATAAATCACCCTATATATTTATTTACATGCGATAAAATAGATAATTAACTGTGGTTGTATAAACTCCTCTACCACAAACAACCAAGATTAGATTATTTAATAGTTTCACCATTTATAGCAGGGTATAAAACAGAGCAATAAAAATCTGCCGTAAACGTTAATATTATAAAGGTTTAGTACTAAGGTCGTGATGGATAAATTGAATATACGTAAATCTCCTTCGTTTATGGTGCAAATGGAGCTGATTTTAATCAATATTGGTTTCTTTTATCATGTACAAAATGTATCTCTAGAATGTTATTAGAAACCAACTGTGTATATATTTTAAATAATCTTGACCAACTACATAATGTTTAATTTATTTTAAATGCTCAAAATAATTTTGTTTTAATAAAAATAAATTGCAATTGTAATAAATCAGTTTAATATTTCTAAACCGTCATTTTGTATCCTATATTTTATTAGTATATTAAAGCCCAAGCATGCTGTGATTTTTGAACACCTTAGAGCAGCAGGTTTTAGTCTTAAAATATTTTACTTTCGAAATTTTGTATTGAAATGGTTAAAAAATATATAGGTAGAGTAAAAAATATATAACATACTTTACAAAAATATTTTATAATTGAAATAAATTGCCCGAGTGGCTAAATTGAAAGGAAAATTGGGAAAAATCATGTAATGCCCTCTATGTTTTAGCTTTACTACTTTATCCATTTTTTCTGGTTAAATGGTTAATTGTTACCGTCTGGTATTTTTTCCCATTAATATTATTATTATAACATGTTAAACTATAATAAATAACTGTAAAAAATATAGTTTTTTGTTTTTTTATGTATTGTTTCTTATTTACAATTAAGATTAGCCTAACCATGTTCATTTCAATTATAATTTTTAAAAGTCCATTTAAGTTACACACTTTAAACTAGCCTAAATTTATCAAATCGTTTAAACTCTTTTAGCCTATTCTTCTGTAAAGTTTCATAATACTTTCCTGTTGATTTAATGATAATGTAATTGTTTAAACTGTATGTAAAGAAATGTAATTGAACTATTAGCCGTTCTTATAATTTAGCCATATTTGAAACTCATCAAACCATTTCAAGCATATTGAAGCATGCTGTTTTGACATGCAGTATAACTCCAACAAGTTGTCTTATGTACTCATTACAATTTTATATCAAATTGGTTGAAATCAATCAGAAAGCAAAGAATCTTAAAGCTTGTCTGAAAGGTTATGTATTCAAACTATCCTAATAAAATTTTACTAAGTGAAGCATTTTTATATAAGAAAACAATTGTGTAGGAAAGTCAATTATGTATAAATCCGAATTCATTTTTTTACAGATCTTATCTAATTCAACTGCCGGATTTAACTGATTCAATTTTGCTAATAGTGCAGTTTTTAGCTACATTTCATTACCAGTGTAAAATTTTAAATTACAAAAGAATAGACTGTTAACAACTACAACTTCAATAATGTATTTTTTACTGATTTATTTATTATTCAAACTTCATTGTATAAATAACTGTTATTAATTTTTGAAAACATCAACTTTATATCAAAATTTAAACATTTATATAAACATTTAAACTGTTATTTATATCAATAACACTTTGTAAATAAATATTTAGCTTGACTTGTGAGAAGATATACTTGATAGAATAAACTTTGTACACAAAATCTCACAACTAATACATTTAATAACTGAAACGCGTTTCAATGACAAAGTCATCATCTTCAGTGATGCACGAGCTGCAATAGTTGAGTTACAGTTTGACTATTTTAGCTCGTGCATCACTGAAGATGGTGACTTTGACGTTGAAACGTGTTGAGTTATTAAACGTATTAGTTGTGAGATTTTGTATTCAACTTTTATTCTATCAAAAATAACGTTTAAATTGATCTTTTAAAAGATCATAAGTGTCAACCCAAAGCATATCATAACAAAAATTAATCAAGTTTATTAGGGGTGGCGATGAATGCATGTTTCGCCTTACAGTCCCTAAGGTAGGCTACTAAATATTTGAAATTCACATATTTAAAAACATATATTTTATTATATAAATAATCTTTTTAAAAATCATTAATTAATTTATTTTTCTTTCTTTTTACATTTTTCCAAAACTTACCTAAAGGTAAATTTATTAAATTTAAACTGTAAGATTATGTAGGCACATGAAATCTATAAAAATGAACATGTAAAGGTATATTTGAAATTATAAATTTCTTTGCAATAGGCCTACATATTTTGAATGTCTTAATTAGATTTTTTAATTCTTTGAATTTAACCTTTTATAAGTTGTTTATCAGAAACAGTGTATACAATTGTTTTCTTTAGTGACAAATGGAATTTTCAACGGACATTCTGAAAATCAAAGTAAGTAATTAGCGTTATATTTTAATTTGAATATGTACCCCCTTGAACAATATATTTTATATATTCCTCTTAACCGGCCTAGTTACCTTCCAGGTTAAATTAATTTAATTTCCGAAAGCTCCCAAGAGTGTTACAACATTTATGGATTAATATACACTTACACTTAATGTATATTAGTCACAATAATTCATCTCAAGAGGTTATTTTAGCCTAAGTCTTATGAGGTTATAGTAGCCTTCTTTTTTTTTTATATTTCAGTAGACCTAACCTGGGATTGTTAAACACATTACTTCAGAAATTAGGCTACTTGGTGTCTATAATCTTACATAATTTTGTAGGAATGGAAATCCATCATGGACACCCTGCTGCTTCATGGGTAGTGCCGAACTCCTACCGGCTAAAACCACCTCTATGCTCTCTCCGGCTGTTGTCTGCTATGGCGATCCTAATTCTTCTTCCTTCTGACTAGAATTCTAGAGCTAGAATAGTTCGAGGCGACAACATCTGCCGAAAAACATTAGGAAGGAGACATTGAAGAAATGGCAGCTTAAGTGGACAGAAGACAATGGTATTTGGAAAACTTACTAAGAGGCTCATCCCAAACAGAGTCAGCTGGATAAACAGGAAATATGGAGAGGTAGACTACTACATCACACAGGCGCTTACAGGCCGTGGAGAGTTTGGCCAATATCTCCACAGGTTTAGATGTAGAGAAGATCCTAGATGTGTTTACTGCAGGAAAATTGATACTGATGACAGAGAAGAACTGTTTAAAATATGTGGAGCAACAGTACTTGGAGGAGATAGACTAATCCAATAGATGCTGAAAGGTGAAAGCACATGGCAGGCAGGTGCAAAATGCATCAGAAGCATTATGAGTCAGAAGGAAGAAGGTTATAGTAGCCTACGTCTTAAGAGGTTAGGTAAAGCAGAAATCTTAATGTAACTAAAAAAAGATTTTTGTGTTAAATATTTCGAGCAATCGCAAACAAAATTTCTTACAACATAAAAAGGTTAATATAATTTCTCTTTCCGTTGATATTTTATGTCTCTGAGATTTGTAAGGCTAGTGGGTAACGTGGATCACATAACCCGAAAACCATCAACTATATTTGAAGCTATACAACTTATTTAAACTATAAAATTTGTTTCACAAATTTTTTGGGCGGTATGTTTATGTAAGCTTAAACATAAAATTTCTTATCTTAAAAATAAATTTAAAGTTTACCATGCAGAAAGATTAATATCAAGTTTGGACTCAAGGAATCTAAGTACTTTGTTTGCTGAACAAGTTAAACAGATAAAGCAGGTAGTTTGGGCCACTAGTTGCAACCGGTTAGTGGACTGTTCAAGTTGATTACCAGCTCTGCCTACAAGCTATGCATTTATTGCAGTGTTAATTGTGAGCGTTATATTTATATTATTCACAATATATATTGCATATTACCAAGCAGTTTTATGTATAACTAAATCTACTGACGGCCATCAGAATCCCTTAGACGTACAACTTCGAATAACTTTAATTATAGCGCCAAGAATATTGATTACGTCAAATAATCTACACATGCTGCAAAGGCATAACACCATCATGGCTCGGGGAATTACGTCGTGAACACAAATGGTTAGGCTATTATAGGTTCATATGTTCGAGAATCATTGAAGGAGAACATTTTTATTTTTATATACAAACAGTAATAAATTATTTATTTTATTCGTATTAAGGTGTAAAAGTTTGCTTTGCCTGGTTTCTTATAATTTGAAAGTTCGTTTTATTTTGATTAAATTACATTTAAGTTATAAAATGTAATAGAGCTCCTATTAACTTCATATCTTTATTTTAATATAATTATATGTTTTATAATCCATTATTTTATTATTTGTTTTATATAATATAAATAAATCATTGATTTAAAGTGCATTAATTCCATCCATTATTCTTAATGGCGTAGTTAAGGTGCTAAGGCTCAATAATTAAAATTAATTTTCTATTGCTTCCCCTGTTAGACTTTAACATCTTAATTTGTGTTATTCGCACACCTAACAAAACGACGTTAAAACAAATTCACCACCAAAAAATTAATAAACTAAAAATGGACGTCGCTGTTGCAAACTAAAGAATTTATTTATTTAAGAAAGCTACAAGAAAATTATTTTAAAAATTGACAAATGAATCGTGTACAAAAATATTAGTTAAAGAAGCAAAGTCTTATAAACATTTTTTTCAGAATAAGATGGATGGTGAGGTAACTGACTTGCATACTGGCTTGGTTAAATATCTGCAAAAGTTCACATGCGGAGAATGGAAAACCATTTGCCCACATGTCATTTACTATAATTTTAATAAAGGCAACAGAGCAACCCCAGGAGAGTAAGGGTGTGCTCTACCAAAAAAGGGGACTAGCGGACAAGTAGGCCTATGTTCTATACTATAGGTTATGTACAAACTTAAGCTAGTTGCAGCCTAAGAGAGTAACCAGAGATTAATGTCTCTAGCCTTCCACACTTAGCTTGTTTGGCACGAAGCCACTTTGAACCGTCACTAAGAATCACTTCCGTTGACTAAAGCTAGAAATATAAGGAAGGTTTCACCCACTGCCACGGCTACTAAATTAAGCTACACTTCCTGTTACGGAATTTGCCTTCCCCACAGATCTCGGCGATTAAATGAAACATAGTTTTAAATGGTAGGTTTCACACGTCACCACTATCCCCCCCCCCCCCCATTTAAGTCGCTCGTATAGAAGCGCTGCTAGAAGCCTATACACCGGTAATGCCAATGATTACATAGTATAATATTCCGCCTTCACACGGAGCCACTACTTAGTAGCACTTCTAAGTAGCTGGCGTTGTGGCGCTTCTACGTCCGTTGTAGAACTTCTACGTCCGTAGTGGCGCTTCCACTCCCGTTGTGTCACTTCTCGTTACCAAGCTAAATTTTAGTAACTCTACAAAAGTCTGTGTGCATTACTAGGAAACAGGTAACTATCGCATTCCCAACATATTATAACAACAAATTCCAATTATATGTAAAGAAACAATTCCCATACTAAAACAGAATTGTATAAGAAGCAACTTCTAATGAACAAAATACTACAATTATTTATTGTTATTTAACCCTAGGAGCGGCAATGTTAAAACTACCATTTAAAACTATATTTAAACAACAACAGCGCTTCTTTCAATCGAAGAGATCTGTGGCAAAGGCAAATTCCTTAACATGTAGTTGTGCTTCTAATTTAGTGGCTGGGGCGGTGTGTGAAACCTTCCATATATTTCTAGCTTTAGTCGACGGAAGGACTTCTTAGTGGCTCTTCAGAGTGGTTTCTTGTGGAGGAGCCCAATAATCTAGATAGGCACTAACAAGCATTTCAGCAACTTCGCCATCTTTGTCAGGTATAGAAGCGTCAAATGCAGCATTTATAAGGAGAATTTATAATGCGCGCTTTTCAAATACACTGCCGTTTGACCGACTTACGATGAAGTTAAAATTTCAAAATTGCCCATGCAGACAAAACATTCGTGTTGGACAGTAATGGTGCAGTTTAAAGTTGTACAATAATGTTATTACTAATTGATGTTACAAGTTGAAGTTAAAACAAGTATATGGTTTTTAAATCGTAACATGAAAAAGCCACGAATGTCTGTGAGAATTTTATTATTTTTCCGGTAGAGAAGTTTTGTAAGCGACAAAGTAGTAAATAAGGAATTGAATTTTGCTTATTTTATAATCAAAAATGTTTACTGAAGTGTACTCTGGTCAGAAAGGCAGGTTGAAGATAAGAGTAAATTAAGCACGGCCGGGCCACTCGTAGCGTCAGGACGGCACTATATGTATCTGTGTGGTGCCCACTGCTCCTTATTCCGTTTCCAATCATTGTAACCAAAGCTTTTATTACTATTACTTAATTATTAAATACTAGGGGAGACCCCTGCGTGCTCCGCACGCCAACCCCCAAAGGAACTTTCTAAAAACATATGTTATCTTTTATTTATAATAAAGGTGTAGGATTAATAATAACCTCAAAACTAAGATGGTAAATAAATAATGATAAATGTTCAAATCAAATTATTTCTTATATTTGATAACAACAGTTATAATAATGGTTAAAAGAACCAGCAAGGCTCAGGTCTACACTTTAAAACCCTAACCTAAAAGCTAGAGATACAAAAATAATTGCTTCAAATTTTGAAATCAGCAGTTAATATAAATATTGGAGCAAACAGCTATATTATCTGTTATTTTATTCAATTGGTTACCATGTTAATAAATGTAAATACATGTGTTGGTTTATCATTCTAGAAGTTAAGAATTTTTTCCGACTAAATTTACAAATATTAAAATAAAAAAGGTTTTTATCGAAATTAATTATGGCCTATGTTACTCAATGATAGTGTTGCTTTTTATTAGTATAACTATTTTTTCAATCGGTTCAGTAGTACCAGAGATTACCCCCTACAAACAAACAAACAAAAAAACTAACTTTGCCTCTTTATAATATTAGTATAGAATTAACTACAATACTACTTCTGCTAAGTGTAGTCTACCTATTAACTGTTCATAATTTGAATACAGTTCTTTCAAAACATATAAGACGTAATTTTAATTCTGTAATCTACATTTTGTATACTGCTTTTTATATTTGACACATTAACAGCACATTACATAGTCTAAAACTTTAATAAGCCTCAGAAAACTTGGGTCAACTACGAATAATAAATAAAGACTTAATTCAAAATTGAAATACATTTAATGGAAAAAATAAAATTGGTAGAAAAATTACAAAAATGTAAAAAACAATCAGCAACTTACTGTTACATTTACTGTCCTAAAAATGTTATAACTTTAGTTAAACTTTCGGAAACCTGAAAATAAAACCATATTAGATAAAACTGTAAGTAAAATTCTCAAATAATTAAATACTGAAATTCTCATATAAATAAGTATATGTGTGCGGTCGTGGAACACCTTCAGGAACGAAATTCACTCGCCTTTTTTCAATTCTTTTACCAGCCTTAACGGTAACATACACACATAATTTTAATCTTTTAATTGCCGTTTATGATTGTATAGGTTTTTATATAAATATATACTGTTTTGTACGTTTAATAAATAATACGTATTGTTAATTTAATAAATGTGTAGAATTAATTATAACATCAAAGCTAAGATGACAAACAAAGTTAAATGTCCATTCATTGAAAATACATCCAATAAACATAAAATGTTGGTTCATCCATCCATGCCTAATCTAAAATTATTGTGTGTATGTTTAATTTATTTTCCTGTCTTAACGGCAACATACATACAATAATTTTAGGTTAGGCCAAGACTTAAATTTACTTCCTAGGCCTAACCTAAAATTTTAGCGCTTGACGATAATATCTGAAGTCCGCCGGAAGGAACCGATCGTCTCTTAATATAAATTAAAGAACCAAAACACATGTTTCTATAATTTATTTACATTCATTGAAATAACAACCAATTTTTTAACGCTTTTTTCGTTACTCGTATTTTATATTTGTCACTGCCATAGCAACCAATTAATAACACTTTTTTCGTTACGCATTACATTTTCTATTAGTTAACTCCTACCGCAACCCGCGTTAAGGAACTTCGTTCTAAAAAAATAAGTGACTATTAGTACAGTCAAATGTTACACAAAAAATGCGTGAACTTACATTAAATGGAGTATTAATGATTTTTGGAGAGGTGTTTTGGACCATTACTACGACTACAAATCCAGATTTGCAAACCTTAGAAACCTGTGCTCGCTGAATGGCAGTCGAAAACTGATTTTTTCGAACTTATTTAATTTTTTGTAAACTATCTTCTAAACTATGCGTTTGTTGGAAAAATTTTTTCTTAGCTTTTTAAAAGTATATTAAATTTTCTACAAAATGAAATCAAAATCGTTTTTTGCGAGTTAAATAGTTACGGAGATACGGCATTTCAGATAATCTCGTGGTAAATGCAAAAAAAAAGATGAAGAAATGTTGTTTTTTAAATGAAAGTTGACTAATATCGTTCAAGAAACCATCACCTTCATTAATGGGGTTTTTCATAACATGTGGGCGGAAAATGTTGTATAAACAAGTTGAGAAAGTTTACAGGGGTTTTTATAGTAATTGAAGAACTTTTGAAAACGGTCAGCTCAGACGAAATGAACTGGTAGGAAGGGAAAGACAACTCACCCCAAGATCAGCAGATGTTTTATATATTTTGTTAACCCTTTCAGTCCAATCGAACCCAAGAGAAGTCTTTGTCGACAGTTTAATTTTTGAAACCATTGTGAAAGTACATAATAGATTATTTTAAAATAAGTGAGTTTATTTGATAATAACTGAGAAGTTTATTTTATAATGAGTGATATTTATTTTATAATCTGTCTTTGCTGTATGACAGATTAGTTGTTGAAACCGCCGTAAAAGTAAGTAAAAGTTTATTTTATAATAAGTGAGTTTATTTTATAATAAGTGAGTTTATTTTATAATAAGTGAGTTTATTTTATAATAAGTGAGTTTATTTTATAATAATAATAAATGAGAATGACAGTTTGTATGACAGTTTAGTTATTGAAACCGCCGTAAAAGTAAGTGAAAGTTTATTTTATAATAAGTGAGTTTATTTTATAATGAGTGATTGTCTTTGTTGTATGACAGTTTAGTTGTTGAAACCGCCGTAAAAGTAAGTGAAAGTTTATTTTATAATAAGTGAGATTATTTTATAATGAGTGATTGTCTTTTTTGTATGACAGTTTAGTTGTTGAAACCGCCGTAAAAGTAAGTAAAAGTTTATTTTATAATAAGTGAGTTTATTTTATAATAATAATAAGTAAGAAGTTTATTTTGTAAAAGATTTATTTTATAAGTGAGTGTATCTTAAAACACAAGAGTAAAAATGGCATTTCCACCGGACTTTTATTTCATCTGTATGAAATCACTGGAGACGAGACTAATGGTCCATGAACTGACGTAAAAAAACGAGAAATCACCTATAGAATTTTTGTGAGTGTGAAACGAAAACTTACAGAGAACCAAATATACCTTTCACTCTTAAATGAAGTAACAGTGCATGATGGATGTCGTAAGAGATATACTGCTCCAAAAAATGTGACAGCTCTGAAAGTCGTGGAGGGGTTGCTGTTACCTAAACTCAGCCTACAGGCCTGCAATCATCCCGTGAGAGTTGTGAAGTAGGAAAAATCTGTATTCTGTGTGGAGAGGATATCACAGAAGACTTTTTGAAACTCCAAAAAAAATACCCCGAGATAGACGAAATACAGTCTTTCCAGCAACATTGCAACCTAAAAGAAGCTGATCGCAAAGGTGATGATTGGGAAAAGGAGTTATTAAACGACTGAGTAACGAAAAACATTCTTGATTTTTTAATGGGGCTTACTCCAATAACAATGTAAGTTGAACCAGCACCTCAAACCCTTCTGCAACTGATCTCGTGTAAGTGCAAGATGAGCTACACTAGGGGCTGCAACTGACGGAAAGCTGGGCTGAAATGCTCAGTTTTGTGCACTTTTTGCAGGGGGAAATCCTACCGCAATCTGAACACATCCCAGGATAACAGTTCAGCTTAAATATGTTTTCTGACAAAATCCCATCTTCCATAGACTGTAGTTTTGGAGATATATATATAGGGATACATAATTTTCTAAACTTAGTTATTAGACGTTTTCAACCAACATATGAAAAAAAATACATTAATTAAGATGTTGGTGAAGGAAATGAAATTACTCAACTTTCAACTAAAATAAGCATTTTTCCATCTTTTTTATTTTTGTGATTTTTGACGAGACCATATGAGCTATAAGGGCACGCTTTGGCTCAAATTGAAGTTTATTGAATTCCCTATAACTTCCAAACTCTTGACTTTTCTGTAAGATGTGTCATTTTGCCGATATCCATCTCGAAACGTATAGAAAACTTAGAATTTTAACGTTTTGGAGAAAAGGTCAATCTTTGAAAAGTCGCATCTCCGTAACTATTTAACTTACAAAAACGATTTTTATCTTATTTTGTAGAAAATTTAATATACTTTTAAAAAGTTCAGAATTATTTTTTTTCAACAAACGCATAGTTTAGGAGATATTTAACAAAAACCTTCGAAAAAATCACATTTTTTCCACCACCATTCAGCGAACACAGATTTTTGAGGGTTGCAAATCTGGATTTGTAGACCCAGTAATGGTCCGAAACATCTCTCCAAAAATAATTAATGCTTCATTTAATGTAAGTTCCGATGTAACATTTGACTGGGCTATAAATGAAATTGTAGCAGTAGGGATGCCATACATCCGTTTTTTGTAAGGACAGTTTGTATTTTGTTGGGACTGTATCCGTAGAACAAAGCCTACAAAAATTAATGTATTGCCAGAATATCAGTATTAGACCTATAGGCTAGACCATCTTTCATTTCCTGTGAAAAATAGGTTCTATAATTTTACTCAATCTTTTAGAAATATTTTCTAAATAAAACTATTTAAGCTACGACAACGGGAGTTATAATTAACGGGTCGGCTTCACCGAGCGTCTCCCATAGCCTATCTTGGTTTTATACTATGTAATCATTGGGTAATGCACACACACTTGTGTAGAGCTATTAAAATTTAGCATGGAAACGAGAAGACCTACAACGTGCGAGGGAGTGCCACTATGAAAGCTACTGAAAAGCGCTACTAAAATGGTGAAGGGAGAACCAACCAATGAGAAGCGCTACTAAAGTGGCTTCTTGTGAATGCGGCCTAAGACTTCTAGTTATCTTACTCATGTACCCATTCAAAAATTACTTTAAATCAGCAGACATGGCCTATATTAACTACCAATTTTAAAATCGCACTCTAAATTAAATTCAATAAATGAAAAGGTGATACGTTTTAAATTTAGAAAATTTCTCTAAAGGCAAAAGTAAACATTTATTAAAAAAATCTCTATCTATATAGTCATTTATTTAATAAATGCAATAAGAAAACAAATTATTTTAATTACAATTTTGCAAAAAGTAACAACAAAAAATATTACACACAAAAAAAAAGATATTAAATAGAATATTATACAAGATATAGCATGATTGTGGATAGTGTCTGGTTACTCAGACAAACTACAACAACAATAAACATCAAAACGATGAATACTTATTAAAACTTCACTATCGATTTGATAGTGGCAAACATTTCAATAAATCAAAACCTCTAGCGCAATAGAGATTTAAGAATTGTTTTAAATTTATTATACTTAGATTGTTATTAGTGATGGTTGTTTGCGTGTGTCTGATAAATGGCACAAAATAGACCAATTGTTTTTAAAACTTATTATAGATCCAAACATACTTTAAAGTAAATTAGTATTTCCACGAAATTTAGGTAATGTCTTTTAAATTTAAACAAATACTAATTTTAATCATAAATTCAAATAGAAATTAAAGTTAAATTGTTTTATGTCTATATTTCTACATAGAAACAGTTAATTTTTGTATTTACAATTTAAACTAAAATCTATATTTTTAAAGATCCCGTTTTTCTAATAACGATTTTTCATAGAAGAAAAAAGTTTGAATCATGCATAATAGCAATCACCCATTCCAGCTTACTATTTATTTTAAAATTATTAAAGGGAATCTCTATATAATGTGATACAATAATTAATATTAGATTGTAAAACAGTACAAATTTGATAATAGAGAAACTTTACTTAATTTCAGATACATAGTTATTCAAACTAAATTCTGTTTTTATAAAACCTGAAGCTGAAATGAACTGCATCATACAAAGATAGTAAACTAGTAATAAGAGAATTTAATTTCTCCCAGTCGCAGACACCGTTGGAGCAAATATTGACTTTATGTGGAGGACGTTTTATTAAAATGAGAAGATTAAAGCTGAGCGGCAGAAGGTGTTGTAGTAACATTGCAGTGGTACAGTCGTGTTTTATTGGAAGGAAGGTGTTATCCAACAATTTATTTGAAAGTATTTAAGAGGTTACTTCAGAGAAAGTAATTTATATCTGTTAGTGTGCTTTAGTTTTTTTAAATTTGCCTGACCATAAATTTTTTATAGACATTAATGTGAATGTATGTTGTTAAATGTATGAGTATAATTATTATGTACTTGTACGAAATTGTATTTTAATGTTCAACTGCTATAAATGCAAGACAAATGAGGTATAATTTTGCCTAAATAATATAAAACTAATAAAGTGACTAAAGAATGTTGACCAATACTTTTTAAAATACGAACTTAAATAAATAAAGAGTTATCTAAAACATTCGCATTTAAATGAAGAAATTTAACTTATTTTGATTAAGTAATAACAGAATCGAATGAATTATTGTTTTTTAACATTATAGCTTTGGATTTTATTAGACCCTGATATTATACAGTTACTGAATAAAATTAATTAACTGAAGTACTGTAAATGAATTCATGTGTATACCCTATTAAACCTATATTATTGACAACTAGTAAACTATATTTTTTTAATATTAATTAACACACATACTTTATTATTATTATTATATTTTTATTTTTACTTTTATGATTCTAAGCCTTTGAATAGTTTTTAGCAAAATTTGGTGTTTCGAGATGTAACCAGATAACTTACTATAAAAGTTGAAAGTATAACACATTATTTATTTATAACAATAAAAATTAATTAGTAACATAAATCAAATTTTAACGATTGGATTTATGAGAAAAAAACACTATAAATAAAAACAGAACATAATTTCTTACAGAAAATGTTTAATATTCAAACGCGTTTCAATGACCAAGCCATCATCATCAAAGATGGTTACAGTTACAAAATAAATCTAAGGAAATAATATGGTTCATGACAATATATAGGCAGATTGTCAGTAGGAGTATGGTTTAAATATGAATCTAACAATGAGTAACTGTATGGGGTATTGATTTAAAATATGAAAATAACACAATATATATGTACAAAATAATAAAAACAAAAAAACAGCATATATACATTTAAGATCCGTATTATTAATTTAATTATAAGTTCTTAACTCTAACCATTAATGTTGATGTTAACTTTGTAATCGAAACGGGTTTGAATACTAAAGGTTATCTGTGAGAAATTATGTACTGATTATTTTTTATATAATACATAACTTAAATATTAATTTTCCATATAACACTTTTTTTTAATATACACATACTATACAAGTTAACCAACTTTATTTAATTAACAAATAGTATATTACAATATGAATCTGCCGTTTTAAGGTAGTTTTTAACTTCAATTATTTTATGTGCATCAAAAAATAAATAAAACAATGAGATTTCATTACTTATTTTAACCTCTAACTGGTAGGATATACATCTCATTTTTTTACAAAACGCCAATATCTTCTTTATTGGTTGAAAGCAGAAATAATTCAAGTATAACTTCTTTGAAGGATTATAAACTGAAATTATTTTCAATGTGTTTATATAAAAACATGTTTTAAATAGTATGATTATTTTCTTAAATTTTGTAAGAACCTCAAAATAAATAAACTACAATAAATACATAATATACTATTTGGAAAAATCTTACATAGTGGTTATTTCACATACGTATTAAAATATGTCACAGATATAATGGTAGACACCAATATTCCCAAAGACTTAATTAATTAAAATAAAAAATTAAAACAAATTAAAGAAATATTCCAATATTAAAAGCAAGTTAGTTAAGAAGAAACCTACTCTGGAAACAGTTAAAAGATTACAAATGATACTATCAACATACGTGTAGGTTACTACAAACTATTAGGTAGTCAGACATTTCAATCAAGTCAGCAACATTAGAAGTACTTGCTCGGAAACAAGTGAAAAGATTCATGTTACATTTCACTTAGCTTTAGCAAACTATGCAAAATATCATGACAATGGTTTCACAAGAATTTACAAATAATATAGACAAATATTTAAAAAAAATGAAAGGCCAATGGGAGATGAAAGTAAAAACTTCAGCCAATAAGAAGACTGTTTTTCAAAAGCACGCGTAGCAGGAGTAGGGCAAGAGCGTGAAAAGCGTGGTCTTCTTTTAAAAATCTTTTGAACGGGCAAGACCTAAAAGCCCGCTTTACACCACAATGTATATTTCAATTAAAACATTTAAATTAACTAAACTAAAAGAATCACCCATTAAGTCATCAATAAGTAATCATCAGCCAATGTAAAATCAAGTTACCTACACATCAATCTATGGGATTCTACCCAAGGACCAAATTTGGAGCCCATTTGAGGAAACAGGAGCCATTACAGAATGCTTAGTGTCAGTGAAATATATAAAGTATTAAATTAAATAATTAATCAAAAATATAGTATCATTTTAAAAGTGAGTGAAAAGAAAATCAAAAATATGTCATGTAAGTATAATACAAATTTCAATTTATGTTAAGACAGATCTCGAGGTTAAGCCAGTTAAAGAAACGAAATCATATCCAGTTAATTAAAGTAAAATCATATACAGATAGCAAATGGGAAAATATATATGTATGTAATAAAATAAATTCATAATTTAAGAGCAACACTAATTAAGCAATTTTGTCGGGTCTTCTTTATAGAGAATTAGCGGCCAAGGATTTCAAAAATACCTAATAAGCAATTGAAAGGACATTCCGGTTCAATTTAGAAGGTCAGAAACTGCTGTTTAAGTTAAGGGTTTAAAACAAAGAATTATGTTAACTTAATTAACAAATTTTAATTTCAAATATTTTATACTATATTTTGTTTAGCCTATTTTAATAAAGAATAAGCTTTATATATTAAATATTAAGGAGACTGCATAGTAATTAATTAGTGCAGTTTTCCTTAACAACATTATACTTTAAATATAATAATAATCAAAATATTATGGTGAAGTTAGTTTAGTAAATTCAGTAACTTATCATTAATTAAAATTTAGAGAAAGAGGCAAATTTATAATTTAAACATTAAGAAATTGTATATTAAATTATTTGTACGTTTCTTAAGAACAATTTTCATTAAGTATCAAGTTGATTCAACCTTTGTTCAATAAATTAAATAAAAATTATAAATGTTATTAATTTAGAAAAATTTTAGCTATCAAATTAATCATATGTCATGTACAATCTTTTATTATTAATTATACATTTAATTCAAACCATCAAACGTCTCTGAAGTTATTTCAACCAATTAGTTGTAAGGCAGACCTCTCAAGCCAAGCATAGATTGATTCGAGTCGAATCTGGTGG
This sequence comes from Philaenus spumarius, assembly GCA_018207615.1. Lineage (NCBI taxonomy): Eukaryota > Metazoa > Arthropoda > Insecta > Hemiptera > Aphrophoridae > Philaenus > Philaenus spumarius. The sequence goes on along the minus strand of JAGFPH010000757.1, from coordinate 359,357 downwards.
AGCCACCAAATAAGACAAACCATACATGGTTTAAAAATTATAAACCTCATAAAGGTAAACAGAAAAGTAAAAATAAACCTTACATGATGAAGTAGCCAATTTCAAAATATTACCCTTACATAGTGAAAACACACCGAAATAGGGTATAATAATTACATCCTTACAAACAATATTTATTTAGATCGTTAAATGAGAGTTTAATTTTATACCTTATGAAGCAAGCTACTATAGTTTTTTTTTTTTCAGTTTATTAACAAAACTATATATCTAACCACTCCAGGAAATAAGTGCACAAATAATATTTTACCAATTTAAAAGTGAAAATTGTATTTTTTATAATCTTGACTTAGTAATACTTACCTAATTGCAGTGCTCAAACTTATAATTCCAATTTTGCATTTGGGCTAGGTTTATTTAAAAAAAGGAGGGTTATTAGGTAGGTAATTGTATTAAAAAGTAAATGATAGTTTTTCGAACAAAATTGTTAAGAATAATCAATCATAATCATAAGAATAAATAAAATCACATAAATAACTGTGATCAGTAAAAAATACTTAATATATTTTCAAAATAACATTATTTATTTAATTAGTTATTTTTTTATGGAAAAGTTCGGATTTTACATGTAATAATCATGTAAAGTATAATGGTGTACTTCAGACCACACTTTAAAAGAGTAAACTTTTTTGACGAGATATAATCTTATTTAACAGTATTTAGGTTGATACAATTATTTACATAAAGAAGTTGCGAACTGAAGGAAAAGGTGTAGCCTAATTGAAACATTTTTTATTAACACATTAAAAAAATTTATATTCATAGTTTTCACATAATTTATATTATTATTATTATATTATTATTTATTTATATATATTACTAAAATTAAAAATGCAATTCTCACCGTCAGCGACATTTGAGCTGCAACCAAAATATAACTAACTGAACAGGGTGGTGAGCTACATATTTATACCCTCTTTCATAGTAGGGATCAATCTTAGTTAAGAAACAACAAATAATGTTAACATAATAGTGCAAGGTAATTTTTAGGCTTACAGTTAAAATTAGTACAACCATACTATGCCTTAATTAATGAAAACAAGTGCTTAATTTGTAAACACAGGTAAAATTACATGTTTACAAACAGTGCGTAATAATAGTAATAAATGAAAAATACTCGCATACAAATTTGTGACATCTTAATAAAATATTGTTTTTAGATAGAGGTTCCTCAATCACATCTACCTTCAAATTTAACTTATATACGAAATATTAAGAAGTTCTTACCCCCATCCCCTCCATTAATAATAAAATTATAATAATTTTTCTCTAACAAAGCGCTAAAAAAAGTCAAACTAAATATACATACATGTTAACAATGTCACTGAAACAAAAGTATCCTTAAATATTAATACAATATATATAACTATGTCAACATACATAACAATAAGTGATTTGATTTTAAAAGTCGATTAAATAACAAGTTCACTGCCAGTGTGTAATATTCAAATATTGAAAATGATATTAGATTTTATTCTAGTACATGTTCGAAGTACCAAAATCACAAAGGAGAAAAACATTGTATACAATTAATTATGTTTAAAAATGGAAACAATATCAACAATATATACGTATAAAGATGCGCTGCTATTGATTCAAAAGTCATGTTAATTAATGATACTTAACAGGTTTTTAAGCAATTAGGTGATTTAATAGTAAATAATGTTAACACCACTTGTTCATACTTTTACATAATAATAATTGCAATAAATGTTTTAGTTTTAACATGTGCAGTTAGGCAACAACAAACTATATTTATAGTATTGTTCTGACGGAACAAAAAATCGTGACGCTTCATCCTCATTTACCACGTGCAAAACTTTTCCCTAAATAGTGTACATAAAGAAGTTTACATTTCAATAACACATTTTTTGTACCTGATGAAGTTTAAACTTAAAAATAAAGTTTAGAGTGACGCGACAATCGAGCGTGATACTTCTATTCATTTCTGATCTAAATACTACGTATTATAAACTTACATTCATATATATAGCATAGCATAACGGGACAATAGAGCGTTATGCCTCCATTCATTTTTCATTTAAATGTTATGTATAAACTACTAATCCATCTATATATATAAAATCCAAATACACACTCATCTCGAAATCTCAAAAACCACCTAACGGATTGGAATGAAAATTTGTATGAAGCTTCCTCTAGGGCCCTAGGTGCTCGCTAAGAAATTTCTTTAAACAATTCTAAATTGTGGGGGGGTTTGGAGGGGTCAAAGTTACTAAAACTCCCCAAAAGAAATATATAGTATAATATATTTATCGACATATTTTTTGTTTTGTTAATATTCATTTACCTTTGATTTGTCTCTCCGTGCAAAGCCGGATCGGGACAGCTAGTACTAATATATATATAGTAGAGCGTGATGGGACAAAAATGCGCGTCGCGTTACGGGACAATAAACCATGACGCTTGATTCCATTTATTTATTCCATAAATCAAATTTTACATAAAAGTAATTAAACAAAATATACATCAATGGATTAGTGCCCATATAGACACGAGGTATGCGCTTGGACAAACCGCGTGCAAAACTTGTCTGTAGCTAGTGCACATTAAGAAGTTTACACTTCAAAAATCCAGTGAAGCAAAGTTGAAACTCAAATAATTACGATAAGTACTGTGGGAATTAAAAATTGCTGCTTGGAAATCTGTTTTTTGTTTATATATATTTATAATTGGTTCTGGTTTTGACTAAGCATAATGTTGAATAACTATTTTCTAGTTTGTTTTTCTATTGCACTTTTGTTTTGTGCACATAAACACAAGGTATTTTATAATCGTGCACTTGAGTTTCCGAGATCGACTGCGTCACCGGTGTTAGTCATGGTTTAGGGCACTATACAGACTTGTTTATTATCGAGGTTGAGGTTATAGTCTGAAAGTGGTTCGTTTATGACCTTCCCAGATGGAATGTTAACTACTTGGAATTGTTTTGAAATAATGGTTTCAATAGGTTTATTGTGATAGTTGGTGTTCGAAGAAGAATATAAACTAGATGGTTTTCTTAATTCGAAATAACGGGTTTCTAAGTTATACTTAGATCATAGCCGTGGTCTATATTAAAACTGTCTTCATGTTCCCTTATTTCTATTGCCTCCAAACAATTTCAGTTAGTTTAGGATAATAATTTCCTTAACGCCAAAAAATTTTGTTTGGCCTAGTGGACTAACGGTTTCAAAACTATACTGTCACCTGGAATGGGACGTCATTTTTCTTATATCGTTTAGTCGTGGACGCCTTCAAAAGCTTAGTTCATCAACATAACATTATTTCTACATAAGTATGCACAATTCTTTAAGATTGTATTAAAAATATGACTAAACACTGATCATGGTATAAGTTTCTATTATTTTTAAGTTAATTATCTCTGAAAACATTGCTATAATATATTTATAATAATGTTTAGTGTACTATTTTTATTATGTAATTAATTAACAGACTAGCTTCCTGAATTTTATATATGATTAAAACTAACAAATTATAGACTATCAAAGTCAAAACAGAACAAACTTAATTTAATGGTATCTGGCTGCTATATTATTGGTCTATGTTTTTTAAAGGCTTGATACTAAGATTACAACTGTTCATTTTAATGATGTGATGCAATTATATCGACTAGCCGTTTGTTGTAAATCTTTGCATCAGACTAGTTTAAAACTTATAATATTGTTCGTAACCTCGTCCCTACTACTTCATTAGCAATTAAACAATTGCATACAAAATAATGTATTTTCATTAGATAATAGTTTAACATTTCAAATAGGTAAGAAAGACAACGAACTCTAGTATGTAAGGTTTTCATATCAATTAATTTGGACAAAATTAGTAATAATTATTAAAATGCATTTAAGTTCCATACTATGTACAATATATTAGAAATTTATGAATTATTTGTATGGTGTTCTGTATTATTTGTTTGGTTCCAGTATGGTTGCAGAAGTACTCCTATTTAAGCAAAAACTCTATAATTGTCTGAAAGTTTATTGATTGGTTGAGTATCGTTTCTCAAACTTAAAGTGTTTATTGAAATCCCTTTTTATCGAGCTCTAAGTTCTACTAAATTGCTTTGCTTTCACGTTCACAACTCGAACAAATAAATGTAGTTTTCTTAAATCTACCAACTCATCTCAATCAGTTAGCTGTACACTTACAGTGGGAAATGATTAACTCTATTATCTATCTGCCTCCATTAATAAATATCATCCACAATCTACACAACTTTAAAATGGTTTATTTCCAATTTTATAATTAATTAATCCTAGTTCAATCAATATCTGTCAATATAGTGATTTGTTTTACACAGTTTTAATACTATAAACGTTTTATTTTATTATTAAGGTTTATTTACTTTACAAACAAGCTATTTGTTTGTTTAAAGTATTTTCAATAAATTGTAATAATGTAAGTGTCTACCCTAAGGAGCAGTGCGAATTTCACTGATTCTCTAATCTCCTATTGTAATGTCGTATATGCCAGTATTTCACAGTTTTCAATATCTATAATCTATAACCACTACAAATATGAAATCTTTCTTAGATAACCAATAGTATTTATCTATAGGTTCCTTTTAGTTTACAACACCATATCTACAAAGACATATAGCATATAAATATAGAGATATGTTACATATCCTAACCATGAACAGGATTGCAACATACTGACATCAGCAATCAGAATTTATGTTTAGTAGGAAGTTAACTATTTAACTTATCCTTTTATCTACTCTGTATTAAAATTATTTGGCTTATACTTATGTATAACATTGTTAAAACAAAAAATGGTATTACAATTTTAACTACTCCAAGCTACTTTTAAGTTGAGGCATAACTGCTTCCGAGTTATAAATATTTGAGTTTTACTATTTATAAGAAGTTATGAAAATAATGTATGATAAAAAGATATAATAATAATTTGCATACAAGTAAATGTAATCAATATTAATTACAATTATCTTGTTGGATGAATACAAAACTCATAAACTACCTACGTTTATAAATACAATTTAAATAGGTATCAGTTGTTTATAATATTAAAAACAAATAAAATTAAAAGACATGTGCCCATTATAAGTGCACTATTCAAAAAAGAAAACATGGTTCACCCGACTCTCAAACTGTGGTGCTCCGTCAACCCCAATAATTAAAACTGCATATTTACTACTCGTAAATTAACAATTTGAAATTACGTGAAATCTTTTTAAACAATTCTACAGTAATAGCATAATAGGAGTTATAATAATATTTTTGGGAATGTGAGTAGATGATGTAACAACTGCAGACCTTGTTTGGAAATGTTTTTAATCAACTAATAATTATGTTTTAAAAAAGCTTGTTTTCTCTCTTATCTTACTGTTATTGTATAAAGAAATCTACATTTACCTTTATACAAACTTAAATTTATTTGTGTACATAGTTTTTTATATTTTCAAAATTAATTTTTACAAATATAAAACTTTGTTGGGCTCTCATACATAATCGGTTTATTTTCTACGATTTAAGACGTATGATTATACGTTATAGAGAGAAATATTATTGTATTTTCTTATGGAATTAAAAATTACTCAATTTCCTCTAACACAGAACATAACTACTTAAGTGAAATACATCTAAAAATCTGCTTCTGCATAATTAGGAATCTCTGAATGTTTCAATCAATATTCTAAAGTAATAAAAACTGTACAATGCAAAACATTTTCGTGGTTTTTTTTTAATTTTATACTAATAATGATGTTTTAAGACCATATTTAGTCAACGATATTTCAATTATTTGAAGTCAACGATTGTACAAATACTTGTTATTTTAACTTACGTTAAGAACATTAATAAGCTTTATAATTTGTTTATACATGTCAATTACGATGTAAAGAAGAAAATGTACACTAAAATTTAAAAAAAAATAGGAATTGCTTATGTATTTCAAGATCTAATAATAAAAATTTATATGCACTAGATAAATTTATAAAAACAGTACATTACTTTGATGCAGTATTTTATACGCAGCTATAATAATGTCTGCAGTGCAGAAGTTGTCTAAATACAGTTGCGAAGAAAGATTTTGTAAATTATTAAAAAAGTTAGAAGTTAGCTCAAAGTTCCCGAACATCCTTAACATCCTTCCGTAAAAGAGTCATAATAAATAATATCTTAGACTAAATTGATTTATTTTATGAATAGTAAAATAACTCAATTTCTTTAAAAAAATATATTATTGATCAAACCCTTCGCTCCTTTCAATATTATTGGCACTTTGACTAAAACTGCAATCAGCTTAAATGGAAACAGTTACGCAATTGCATCTAAATAAACAATGGTGATAACATAACCAACGCATAATTTAAAACATGTTGTAATAAAATAAGACGAAGTAATAATTCAATAATGCAATTTACAATATTACAACATAATTAAAACTTATTTAACTATGGGAATGTAAATTTAAATAAATAGTTTAAAAAATGTTAATAAATAATAATTCTAACAATGCTAGTTTATGAACCAATAAAATTGTTTTAGTTGGGTAATAAAAACAAATTGTTATTTATTGAAAACTCTATCAGAATTCCAAACTAATTGCACTAATTGGTGGCTAAAATGATAAATTGCTGTTTCAAAGTCATTGTTTATCTACATTTATATTGTAGTTGTTAATAAGAGTAATTTTATTTTCACAATAATATAACTTAAAGTAATCTGTTCTAGTTAGAGACTTGAATGTTTGTATGATAATTGTAACTGAGTTTTATTATTTGTTTGTTTTTTTTTCTAAACAAATATAATTTAAAAAATGAAAACATAATCAAATTTGAAAGTAAAAAACATTAAATACCATACAAACATTTTCTCGTATGTGTAGCTGTAACATTATAAGTCTATTATGTAGATATTTTCTAGAAATAAGAAGAAGAAAGAAATTGATTTAAGACTGTCATCAGGGAATTTGGCTGAGGTGCACAGCAGTGGATGGATGCCACCTGAGTAGTTTTTTGTTTGGTTTCAAAATTTATTGGAATTTGCTAAAAGACTTCCGGTGCTTTTCTTATAATTATTAGATGGCAACACAACACATACCAATAACCTTGATGTTATAGACTACATGAGGAAGAGTGGCTTTTTGTTGCTATGTCTACAGCCAAATTGTTCTTACAGACTATATCCACTTGATGTTTCTTTTGTGAAGCCTTTAACTCTTCATTACAGCGAAGACCTTCGAAATGGCTACGAACCAACCCAGGGAAAGTAGTAACTTTAAAATGTCAACTCTTTTGGGATCCACTTGTATTAAAAGTGCAACAATGAAGACTGCTATTAATGGTTTAGGATCTACATGAATAATCCAAATGACTCATCCATATTCACAAACAAACATTTTCTCCCAACAAACAGAACTGACATTGGACTTCGTAGGTTTTCTAGTCAAGAAATTATCATGTCTGGAGCTGATCAATTGGAATTGCCTTCGAATAGCACACCAGTTAAAAATGATGTGCCTATCATGTTGGATAATAGCTGACGAAGTTTCAGCAAACGCTAATGATGACACGCCGGCTACGAAGGTCCGATTAAATTAGGCTAATTGTGCCACTCCTGGGTGCTCTTGGATGACAGTTGACATTTTCAATTCATGTTCCGCCTGAAATTCCAATGACTATCCAAAAGGATGACTCAGAAGAGGGGGAAGACCAAAGCCTTAACAGATTCGCCATACAAAAAATAGTTAGAAGCCGCTATTAAGGGAAAAGTGTAGATTTGCCAAAGAAGAAATAAAAAGGAGAAAACTATCCAAGAAATAGAATAAAATAAAGAATTGAAAAATCAAAAGAAAGTGTCTGAAGAAAAATATTCTAAACTAAAGAAAGAAAGCAAAACTAACGAGAGTGAGTCTGAGAATTGTTCTGACTGTGCAATTTTATGTTGTGGTGAATTTTACTCAAAGTCAGTTGAAGGTTGGGTCGCTTGTTCCAAGTGCAAAAAAATGGGCACACAATTCCTGTGCGGAATAGACAGAGAAGGTGTGAATGTTAAAGAGGAGACAATCAATGCAAACTGTAGTTAAACCTTTATAGTCATTAAAACTAAATAAATATAGAACAAATTTATGTTTTCTGCTTTTCCACTAGTTGTTTATGTTTGTATAATTTCGTGTCCTTGCCACCCCGTTCTGCCCCATTTCCGGGACAGAATTGGAGAATGACACATTTTTGGTTTATAAAAAAGAAATATTGTTCTTTTGTTTTCTTGCAATATTGTTTAATTTTTGTGATTATTACATTATAATGTGTTTATAGAAAAATTAGCAGCCTTTTTAATTAAACCTTTTGAATGAATTAAAAATATTTTCAACTTGATACCACGTTTTACCACGGATTCCCTGCAATTTCATTTAAACACTTAAAATAATTTATGTACAATAGAAATCGTTGTGTTCAGCAAATATGATGTCAGTTAAATATGACGTTGTGATCTATTTTAAATATAAAATACAATTTCTTGATCTGCTATATTATACATATACAATAAGTTTTAGTACAATTTTCTGTCAATCCTAACGTAACACTTTCACTTAAGTTTGTCGTTTATTAAACCATATATTGGCTATCGTCTTGTGCAATTTCCTGTAGCTGAATTCTAATCGTTTCATTATTACGGTCCGGCTGACCAAGTTGACGTTATTATACAAATTATATCTGCTAGGATCCATGAAATAAGTTTTAATACAATTTTCTGCCAATACTAACGTAACACTTTCACTTAAGTTTGTCGTTTATTAAACCATATATTGGCTAATAATTGTACTATACATATACAATCATGTGGCCGCAATACATATACAATTTCGTTAACTAATGCAAACATTTGTTTTGACTTAAAGTAATACATGGTAGTAATACAATATTTTAATAAACAAAGGATCTGGACTACATTTTTTTTATATTTCTTGAAAATGAGTACAAAATAACTTGAATTATGAAGTACTGTAAGAAGTATGAATTACTGTAGTATAAGTAGAGGTAGTACTGTTTATCTACGGTGCATATATTGTATGACGAATTTTGCTTTGTGTGTTTTAATTTCTGTCCGTAATACAAACTGAAAAGCAAAAGTAAAAAAATGTAGATAATTTTATTGACTGTCAAATCTCTTTGGTTACAAATAATCTTTATATTTAGAAAATAAAAGTTAATTTTAAATTTAATTTATACAACATAATAACAATAATAATGCTATTTCATATAGGGTATATTTATAACCTTTATAAAACTTAATATTAATTTATTTTATAAATACTGTTCATATAAACAGATTTTTTTTACAGCGTTTATTTATACATACATTTAATATTTTAGTATACTTTGCCTAAAAGAATATTAATGAAATAAACATGACGACAATATAATACATAATTACCCACTGTAACTATTATAGATCAAGAACTATCATTTTATTGGTAGCATTAACTAAATAGGTGATGTAAAAGGAATTTTAAATATTTATTTGGTAGGCCTATTTAAGTTTATAGGTTTATATTTTTAATATTTTGCTTAGGGACACAAGGGGCAACATCTAAAAATGTTTAGACTTATTATTCAAACTGACATGAATATATTCCCAGTTTTACTTGTTCTAAGCTGACGATATTATACAAATCTCTTTAAAGTTTTTACTACTTTAACTAGACTTTGGATATTTCTTTATGTCTTTTAAATTATATAAATTTATAAAAATAACTTAATTCATCTGTACTTTCACGATATCAGATTTTGCATATCTCTTGCCGTGTTTTAAATAAAAGAGGTGATAACTAACGGACAGTAGAGTAGGGCCTACATTATATTTTGCCACATAATTAGAGGTTAACTTGACCAATTTAACAGTCATTTCAGAATGTTTGCTCCTGGGACTTGAAAACCGACCAATAACAATTTACTATAAACGACATATTATTATTGTTGTCCACATAAGTCCACCTATAGATATTTTATTTTATTTTACATAATTTTCCTACTCATAATAGAGACACAAGAATCAGATTACGAAGGGAGAGGGGAGATTTAATCTAGTTTCATAAAACTGTATTGTTGTATAATATTTTATATTATAATCTAATAAAACTATTCATTTGATTAATATCATATTTAAGAATCAAACTTCGCTTGATCTCTAATTCGTTACATTTATATAAGGATTGCGTTTTATTAATATATAAAAAATCGTTCAGTAATAATATAATAAAATAAAAAAACAATGAAATAATTCTTAAAATTGTTTAGTTTTAGTAATCACCATTTAAGTTATTGAGGTGTAAATAAACCTAATTATAATCTACTGTATGTTGGCCCATTAAATGTCTTCTTATTAATTTTAGTACTCAAGAACTAGTGTATTACTTAACAATATATCCCGATCACAAATATCATAAAACAATCAATAGAAACAAAGGCATACAATAAAGTTATCTTCTCCCACGTGTACAGTGTAACAAATTAGAGACAATTATATATTGTATCAAATCTGTTAATAATATACATATTCGATGTTTTTGTTTTTATATATTTACACCATCCAGTATTATATGTTTTTTTGTGTATTATTCTACGTGTCCCATAAACTATTTTTAATTGCATGTTTATGGAACTGAGTTACTTTTAATTAGATAGTAATTAAACGTTAAGTCATAAATCTTTTCTGTGACATATTGTCTAACATGGCATGTTTCGGAACTGTAATTCAAACATTTGGTTTTCAAATATCACTCATTCACAAAAAGAACTTTTTATTTTACATTTAATTTCTAACATTAATATACTGTTTAATTAATCAATTTGTAATGTGTTTAGGTTTTTAAATTTTCTTGTGCATTTTTTAGAAGTAAGTATATCATGTCACAATACATCATTTATTTAGAAACAGGTACGTAGACAATAAGGTAGTATTATGAAGTTAAGCAAAGTAAATTCAGAAACATTTATACAATGTTGAATTTTATCAAAAAGTTTGGTGATTCTTTAGTCAAGATTTTTATAAAAAACTACAATTATTAACTGTTTACTCTCTGAATACAACATATTATTATGCATTACATATTTTAATGATTTATGTAAATGTTACCTTTAGTTTTACTGATTCAATGTAAATCATATAATATAAGTTCGTTAACACAAGTTTTACAATAATATTACTAAAGAAATAGTTTCTTTAAGGTTAAACACAAATCCATTATTTTAAAAATTAAATCACTATACTGAATGTCAATCGTAACTTGGCTACAATTTTGATCTTCAAAAGTAAAAATTGTACAGCAAACTTGCATAATAATAAACTCTGGCATTAAATGTTAACACTAGTCAACTCAAGAGAACAATAAGGTTAAACTTAAAAACACCTCTGAGGTATACAAAACCATTAATCTAATACCTGACACTAAATAATTGACACTAATAAATAGAAAACTCAGCTATTAATAATTTACCAAATACATAATATCAGCTGGAAATTTTAAACTGACCTTTAAACGCATAAGTAAAACATTGATTTTTTTGTACTTTTAATTGCTCCATTTCCAAAATGGTTGGGTTTTTATAACATTTTCTAGAATAAACAAGTATTAAATGGTATGTATACTTTAAAATACAGGCTGTTTCGGTACAAATTATCAAATTGGAAAATGGCTGATTTATTTAAATTTCAAATTCGTGTTTTGAATGGTCACTAAAAACTAAGTGAAGTCCCCCATTTAAAGTTTGATGTACACCTTTTATATTTAAAGATCACTATTGTCGCTCATTTAAAATGAAAACTAGTATACAGTAGATTATAAAGAGAATTTTGAAACTTGCAAAAGTACAAGGCAGTAAGTCCCTTTTAAATCTAACAGTAATAAAGCTGGGACGTGGGTATCAAATACGAGACCCCGGGTTTCGATTACGTGATAACGTAGTGACAGTCCTTGGAGATTGTAAAGTATCCCAATGTGCTTAACTGATACAAAATATTATTTAAACTGATGTAGTACAGATACATGTTTTGTGGCAAGAAATTTATTCCGAATGAAAAGTATAAATATACATACACATAGTTCTGATGTTTTATTTTATATTACAATACAATTATTAGTGAATGATGTGAAACATACATCTTGCAGACCAAATGAGTACTTCTGGATAGTAAGTAGTATTTGTGTCTATTAACCTACTGTCATTACGATAGGTGTTACAAAGAGTAAACTAAAATGATATTTCTAAGCTAACACACATTTAAAGTCTAATGGTACATAATATTGACCATTAACTACATAATGGCTAATGAGTTGCCAACTATTTTAAAATATTGAACACTAATTAATACAATTGTAAAGGTTCTGTATACATGATTTATCCAAAACCTAATTCCAAACTTCATGGCAATTATAATTCAATAAACATTTTCTAAATCCTTAACATAACTAGGGCGTCTATCCTGTTTTGTTGACCTACTGAATTTATTTTTACAAAACAATATTTTTCAACAGATTTATCAATTAGAACCAAATTAAGCTACTTCAATTCTTTTTTATTTGTAGTTATTAGGTAAATATTCATTATTTTAAAATAACCGGTTTCCAAATTAATGGCAACAGTTCATGTTTATAAATTTCAACAACTATAAAACCAGAAATATGACATTTAAATTTGAAAAAAAAATTTTTGTAGTACATTAAATTTGTGAAAATACATAATTATTTCTATGTTCTTGTTCTTGCGTCACTGATGACTATACATTGAATTCAGCGGACGAGACGCGAAGTTTCAGACACTCTCTGAAGCTGTCTATTATCATGGCTTAACAAATATGTCAAGGGAAGAGAACATGCCTAGACCAGTATTTCCATAAGACAAATGAGCTATTACAATGACTCTTATGGTGAGACCTAAGATTGGGAGTGGTAAATGAGCACCGATCATGGTCCCCAGAACACGTTTAGGGGTGTCATTACGTTATGACCGGTGCTCATTGACCAATCCTGATGTTAGATCTCACTATAAGAGATAGCTCAATTTTCCTATGGAAATTCGCTAAAAACAAGAAAATTATAGTAAATTAATTAACTATCGAACTGTAGGGTTTCAGTTTTATTAAAAATACAGTCTAACCTTGAAAAATGAAAATTTCTCAAATAATTGATTTGTTTAAACTTATAATTAAATAAGTATGGTAAAAATCATTATATCTTTATAGCTATTTTCAAAAATGCATATCTGTATGCTTTAATTATTGAATTTAACCATTAATTAACTACGTTTAATTTATTTGAAATTTAATGCTCTTTCAAATGGTATTACTTTCCATGTCATAATTACATTAGTGTGGTTTTTATCGTCAAAATAATAGTACCAAGTCGTATTATTTGAAAAAATTACAAAATAAGCCATGACAGCTAAACGGTTAAGGTCAGATAAGGGCTTATATACATTTTTTTGTTCCTTTTGATAAGTAGAATCAACTGTTAAAATTAATGTAGTCAGTAGTGACTCACCCTGTATATGGGAAAAAACTTTAAATAGTGCGTTTGCGAATACAAAATTCGTTTACTTAGTTTTAAAGATTTCTAAAGAAAATCAGCAGATGAAATATTGATATTCTGGCGTGACAAAACTATTGTAACTTTAATTGTCACCCTTATTAATAAAGTATTTCAAAGTTTAAATTTAAGCCCTAAAAATGTACGAAAAAATTAAGCCTATGACAATTACTTGATTTTGTGTTATAAAGTTATCTTAAATAATTAGAGCCAACAGACTTGGTGCTATACACATTTCATCTCATATTTGATGTTTTATTACTTTAATGGACATAACCTAAAATTGTTGGAACTTATACTAACTTGACATTTAATTATATTCATGTTATATAACAGTTTCTTGTTCCCTACTTAAGAAAAGCAGGCACCAACCCATTCCTTGAGTTAAGACTAGTTAATATATTTATTAACTTAATGATAGAATAAAAAAGGACTGGAATTAAATCTTTGAATTATCCAATAGCTAACACTGAATCTCGATATATATTTTGCATACTTCAAGACATTTGCAAATTCCAACTATAAGAGATAGTTTTCATATTCAGTGAACTCTCAATAAGAGTATATCGACCTTTTAATTTGCATGTTGAAATATTTTCTTGTCTTGAGTCAATATTATTTGAAACTAATAAATGTATGAACTTTGTTGTTGTGTAGTTGACAATTCGACAACAGGAAGACCAAGGTATTGCACCGTGTTCAAATAATAAGGTAGGTGTAGCCTATACAATAATTTTTGGTACAAATTTTAGTAGTTGATTAATCTGTCGACATTTTAACATACAAATTTACAATATTTCCTGTTTTGAAATTTTTAGTAAACAGTTAGCTAATATTCTTAAATTTAATTAACTTACTATAGTTACTTTAGAAGTTAAAGTAACAACATTAATATATATAATTGACAACTCATGTTGGCCAGAATTATTAATTAGTATAACACTAACTTTATCCTCATGGCCATTAAGCTTTCGATTTAAATTCATGAATGCACCTTCATTACAGAGAAATATAGCAGCCAGCGCTAGGTTCTACTTCAACAGCCTCAAAGGCACTTTGTTATTTAATCTAGTGTGCAGTAGACATTGTATCAAGTCCTAATTAGGGTTTAATCATTAACTTTACTCTTCTAATTAAAGACCTTATAGATTGCTCTTTGTTGCGCTAGTCTGACATTTTAAACTGTTTTTTTTTAAGTTTAGCCATATTATACATATTGTTATACTATTTCAATGTTGTCTTTGATTTTTGTAGCCATTAAACCTTTTTAAAATTAAACTATAAACATTTTAATAAGAACAAACATACAAAATAAGATATTAATTTTATTGTATTTTTTCTAAATAAAATGAATGAAAACCTATTGTTATACGCTTATAAGGTGAAAATATAATACATTTAAAGCATACTCTTTTTCTTAGCTTAGTATCGCATCGAAAAAATGAATCTCCTAGAATGAAACAAATTCTAATTATTTGCTTTTACGTAGACCTTACTATAAACCTCAAAATAATTTATTGAAATGTATTCAATTTGCAAAAAAAATTCAATCAGTTACACAATACCGATAATACAGAACTATTCCCTACTAATAAAATATATCAATTTCCTTTCATACATAAGAGGTACGTACATTCCTGCTCTAAATTGTAATTCTGCTGTGAACTTTATTTTTAGGTATCCGAATAAAACAATGAGTGGGGGTGAACATTATGTAATTAATGTATTCAATCTCTATATTTATTTACATGTATTAAAATAGGTAATTTGAATATGGTTAATAAACGCCACTATCACTTAACTCGAATTATATTATTTAATAGTTTTGTAATTCAAAGAAGGTTCTATAATATAGCAATACAAATTTGACGAAACAAATTATATAAAAGGTTTATATTAAGGTCGAGTTGTATAAATAAATATGTATAAATACATATATAATCCAAATAACACTCACTCACTCACTCATCACGAAACCTCAAAAACCACCGAACGGATTGGAATTAAATTTGACATGTAGCTTCCTCTAGGGCCCTGGGTGCTCGCTAAGAAACGTTTTAAAAAATTCAAAATTTTGGGAGAGTTTGGGGGTCAAAGTTACAAAAAATCCCCATAAGAATATACATTTAACTTGTCTATCCATGCAAAGCCGGATCGGGCCAACTAGTATAACATAAACACGACTTTTAAGTATAAATATAATGTATAAATGAAGGCAATTTCAATTAATAACGGTTTCTTTTATTTCACAAAAAAATAATCTCTAAAATTGAATTATTAATCAATTGTTTGAATATTTAAAACAAATTTTCTAACTAGGCCGTACATACTTCATAATTTTAAAAACTGAAAGCAACAGATCATTTGATTCACATAAATTGTAGAGTTGTATCTTCTCTTTTACTTTTCAATATTCAATTTTCTTAGAACAACAGTAGTCAGGCATTATCTTATTTCTAAAAGGAAAAGAGCTTTCGAAATTTGATTTATATAGAAATGTTACTTTACACAATTTCGAAATAAGTGGATACCTTGGATCATAATAAACTACAAGGAAAATAAATATATATTTATAAAATATACTTTCAACTAATGTTTTAACAACTTGAAAACAATTAAATTCCTTGGTTTCTGAATTGAACGGAAAGTGAGAAAAACTTTGTTAGCCTATGCACTTTTAGCTTTACTACTTTATCCATTTGATGTTGTAAAATATGTCTGGTGAAAATAACTTCACTATAAATCATATTTTGCATTAATATTATTTTTGTTTTTTAATATTATTGATATTGGACGAACCATAAAAACTCTAGTTTTTAATTCCTTTGAATTATAGTTAAACATTACATGCTAACATATAAAACAATATAGTATAACAGGGATTTTCAGACGATATGTAGTATTAGGATCTAAATATCAAAAATATTTAAATAACTGAAAAATAAGATTATTTATTTTATTATAACACAAAGTGACAAATTTAATTTATCTCAAGTCTTTTTTGTGACTATAAGATGTTTTAAGGTTTGTGGATAACATATCGGACATTACCAAAAACCAGCAAATACTTGAATCTGTTCAACTGTGTTGTAGATTAAAACAGCAGCAAATTAGGCAACGGAATCACCGATTGCGCAACTTCTCTTATTCTCCAAGAAAAAGTATCTTTGTTTAGTAGAAGATGTAAATGTAAAATTATAAAGAACTGCAAGATGCCATACACTTAAAATATAAATAATTAAGCATGAATTTATAAATGTTTAAGTAATTCGTCACTAATTGTTCGTTAAGCTAAATTCAGTAACGTAAATTTGGAACAGCAGCTGTCAGAAAGGAGTTGTTCTTCCCAAGAAGTAAAATAAGGAATTACCAATAAAAATGTATCACCAAAAATTGAACTGTCAATTCAAGTTTATCCAAAGTATTTTAGGGAGTTTGTGTGTGAATCAGATGAATCTTACTTGTTAACAAGCAGAAATTTAAAAATCTAAAAACCAAGATAGCGATGTTGAAGCTTCATTGAAAGAGTCTTTTCAATTTATAGGAAACTTTTTTTTCCTCAATGCTGAAGATATTTCTCGTTTGAATCCGTCATACATCAAAATATTGCTCTCTTTATTAAATGTGTTAATCTTAACCAACAGGTTAAAAAAAAATTTTAATTTAAAACAAAATGTTATTCCATAAATATTATTTCGTTTCGTATAATATTTCACATCGTAGAGTTTTGTATTATAAGATCTTGCTCCAACCATCTCCAAAGTGGGCAATGTCAGTTTACATTTTAAGACAGGTTTTAATGTACATTTCACTGAATGTTCACAGATGATGTATTATACTTTTGGCAACAAAACTATTAAAATTTATTCTTTATACTGTCAAAGAAATTTTCTCTGAGACAATAAAATTACAGCTTCAGCAGAATAGTGTCTCGGTTGGAGTAAGTAATACAGTAATCAATAAAAAAACATTTATGGGAAATAATGTTTTAAAAACATAAAACATCAGTTTAAATAATTTAATAAAGCGAAATATAAAATTAAAATAAAGTTCTTATTATATGATTTTCATTATTCTGAAATCTAGTCCAAAAATATAGTTTTTCTCATTCTACCCATCATACTATCATACTTAATGTGACACTTATTTCTTGGTGTCTTGGTATATATCGTTGTAATAATGTGAATTTATCACTTGCATAACATTTTTTACTCATTAACTTTGCTTTTACCTATATATTATATTATAATCTAAAACCCACTCACTCACTGATCACAGTATCTCAAAAACCATATTACCTAGGTATGTGAAATTTGGAACACATATTTGGTGCGCATAGGCCCTAGAGAAGCAATAAAAAACGATTATATGGCCTTTAAAAAACACAATAAAATATATGGCCTTTAAGGGTTGAAAACCCTCATGAAACAATAAACATTGTTTGTTAATATGTCTCAAAAACCATACCGCCTAGGAACGTGAAATTTGGTTCATAAAATGCTCATAGGCGCTAGAAGCGTGCTAAGAAAATATTTTAAAATATTTATCGTTTAAGGGTTGAAACAAAACCTAAAACAATAAATATTGATTATTTATATCTCAAAAACCATACCACCTAGGAACGTGAAATTTGGTACTGTTAGGAATAGTTAGGATTTGGTTAGTTTAATTGTAGGTCAGGTGTAATATAATAGGTAACTAAGCAATGTTTGATGTAAGATTGTTGAACGAGGTACAGAACACGGAATTCGAAAGTAGGATGTGTGGGAACATCTGACATTGGCATAACATCCAAGATTCAGGTCAGTTATGCAAGCGGAAGTCTACTATATAAACTTTATCCTGACCTAGAATTGGGGTCAGTGTAGGGTGATCGGCCAGTGTGAGAGGAGACAGGCCAGAGTCTGCTGGTAGAACAGGCCAGGGTTGTATAAAGACCTTGGGCGAAATCTACAGGCCAGTACCTATTGCGAGACGGCCACTGGATCGGCACACTGAAAGATCGGCCACTGGACAAGGGCACATTCTTCGGAACACGAAGACATTGTACGAAGTGTACAGGGGTCTTTGGCTGCTGACAAATAAGGTGACCAAGCAGAATACAGTAATATTCTATACAGTCACATTGGGGTCTTTCAACAGAGGTATAGGTTATGGTTTATGCGTGATAATAGAGAGCTGATATCCAAAGTAGTCTGTCTTTTGTTTCAACAATCAATAAAAGTGTGTCAATAGAAATAAGGCATAGAGATAGAATCAACATCTCAGACTACGTTAGGTTTGGGCAATAAAACGATATTATCACTGAACCACATAGTGTATTAATTATTAATTTGAACACAACCCAAAATAAATCTAATTGAACCCTAACAGTACACATATTGCCCATAAGTGCTAGTATCGCACTAAGAAAGGAATTTAAAATGTTTGTTTATAAAGATTGAAACTACCCATAAACATTAAATATTGTTTGTTGTATAACTAAAAACCATACCACCTAGGAAAGTGAAATTTGGTACACTTATTGCTCATAGATGCTAGAGGCGCAATAATACAGTATTTAAAAATATTTGGCCTTTAAGGGATGAAACTACCCATAAACATTTAATATTGTTTGTTCTATAACTAATAACCATACCACCTAGGAACGTGAACTTTGGTACACATATTGCTCTTTCATGATGCTAGAGGAGCAATAATACAGAATTTTAAAATATTTAGCCTTTAAGGGTTGAAACTACCCAGAAACATTAAATATTGTTTGTTCTATAACTAATAACCATACCACCTTAGGAACGTGAACTTTGGTACACATATTGCTCATTAATAGATGCTAGAGGCGCAATAATACAGAATTTTAAAATATTTGGCCTTTAAGGGTTGAAACTACTCATAAACATTAAATATTGTTTGTTCTATAACTAAAAACCATACCACCTAGGAACGTGAACTTTGGTACACATATTGCTCATTCATAGATGCTAGAGGCGCAATAATAAGTTACAGTATTTTAAAATATTTGGCCTTTAAGGGTTGAAACAACACCTAAAATATTAAATATTATTTGTTTTATATCTTAAAAACCATACCGCCTAGGAACGTGAAATTTGGTACACATATCATAGGGGCTAGAGACGAACTAAAACAGTGTTTTAAAATATGTTTCCTTTAAGAGTTAAAACAACCCCTAAAACTTTAAATAATTTTTGTTGTATATTTCAAAAACCATACCGCCTAGGAACATGAAATTTGGTACACATATTTTTCATAGGCGCTAGAGCACTTATAAAGGATTTAAAGATATTTTATCTTTAAGGGTTAAAACAATCCCTAAAAAATAAATATTGTTTGTTATACTTTCCTTAAAGCTAGAAAGCTGAAATTTTTACATTTATTTTTTACAAGATACATATAAAAAGAAACCAGTTTTACATTTTGTTACGTGCTGCTAAGGGGAGAAAATGAGATAAAAATCTTAAAAAAAACAATAAATATAAATTTGTATTCACTCCTTAAAGCTAGAGAGCTGAACTGCGGTACATTTATTTCTTACAAGATACATATAAAAAGTAAACTAGTTTTTCATTTCGTTTCGTGCTGCTGGGGGTTAAAATGTGATAACAACTATTTAAAACAATAAATATACATTTTTATACTTTCTTAAAGCTAGAGTGCTGATATTTTGTACATTTATTTCTTACAAGAAGTAAAAACGTTTTACATTTCGTACTTGTTGCTAGGGGTGAAAATGTGATAACAACCCTTAAAAACAATAATTAGCCTATACATTTGTATACTTTCCTTAAAGCTAGATAGCAGATATATGTTCTACATTTATTTTCTACAAGATACATATACAAAATAAACAAGTTTTAAATTTTGTTACGTTCTGCTAAGGAGAGAAAATGTTATAACAACCCGTAAACAATAAATATTAATTCTACTAACTCCTCACATAAGTAGACAGTTGCAATTTGACACATATTAATTTTAAGTGCAGTATAGTAACGAAAAATAAAACATGCAGTTTAAATAGTTGCGACTAGACTAATTAGTGAGATGGTTGTCCCAGTCCTTTTACAATAAAAATAAATTTGTATTCTTCCCATGAAGCTAAAGAGCTGTTGTTTGACGCATTTTTTTCATAAGTGGTAAATTGGAAGATTAATACACTAGCATTTCGATTACTTGCGTTTAAGAATACAGATTGTAAAAATACCCGTAAAAGAATAAATAATAATTCTCAAACTTTTCTTTAACCTAGAGAGCTAATACTTACTTTTATTTCTTAAATTGTACTACGAAAAAACAAACCAAATGCATTTTTGTTACCTGTTACTAAGTTATTTACTGTAAACCCCTAATATTTATTATTTAATAAAATAGTAAAAATATGATTTTTCTATCACCACGTAAATATTACAATACTTTTCATAATATAATTTATTTTTTTATTCTCACATTGAATAATAAATTAACTGTTTATTTTTACTAGCGACTGTTGTAATAAACTAGAGAAAATATATTATAAACAAAAAAATAGTTTTGTGTTTTTATATAGTATAACAACTTTATTTACTATATTTGTCAAGCTAAACTTTAATCGTGCTTTTGTGTACATAATAGTATCTATCTGTTTTATGAGAGAAATTCCTCACTTTAAACACAAATGGCATAAGTACATATGTAACTGTATTTTACATACGCATTTTCGCATTCATTTAATGGGGACATTTTTATTGTACTTAGTGCAATACAAATGTAAACTTATATTTTTTTCAACCTATAAACCTTGACTATAATCACCCACAGTCAAAATTTTAAACAACTATTTCGCAAATAAATACAATTTATAATTCATGTTATTTTATTTAATGTTGCGTTGTGACATTAAATTACTTAAATGACTTTATAAATTACTGTTATGTTTTTCTTCATCCATGATTAGTTTTATAACAAAAACTTAATTGTTGGTCTTCTTTTGCAAGTGGTTGTTGTTTGTTAAGTTTTTCGTATTTTACTTTCGCTAACTAGTTCACATTACCAATAAAATTGGCTAGGACTTGGTTTTCATGTTGTTATTAGAGGATTGTATATCTCTCAAACTATACCAGGAGATACAAAAAATAACCAGGTTCTCTACAAAAATTACGAATGTGTCAATTTAATAATAATTGAGGTTATAGTTATTTTAAATATATGTTAGTTCAATGTTTAGTGTAGCAACCTGTTCTAAATGCCACTAAGGTTACAGATGATTACGTTTATTATGAAGAGGGATAAATAACGATTACAATTAGTAATGCTCAACTTGTACAGACGATAACAATTTTATCGAAATTTACCTAACGACAGTAGTTAGACAACTTAGTTATTTGTCATATATTGTTGTGATGGTGTTAATTTATTTATTTATTTAATTAGATAAACAGATTCTTAAGACAGATTATGTTTCTTATTAATGTATGTTTCATTAATAATACAACATTTATTTTACGCGTAATAGTTTAGTCTAAATTCTGTTTCAGAAAATGTTGGTTTACAGTCAGTAAAGTAGGATTATTAGATGTAAACTCAGTTTACATTAATTTACTCTTGTAAACAAAAGTGCAAAATATTTTATTTCATATATGCAGTATTAATATTATTGTATTTAAATAATTTATTTTGCTCTTTAACAATTGTACGCACAGTGTTAGTTTTTAAATGTTTCGCGAATTTTAAACCCAAATCTATTCATTGTACAGATCAGTTGTTCCTATATTTACTTTTCGAAGGTGAAACAAAATGTTGTTTAAAAAATGATGATCCTCTTAAGATTAACTAAGTAAAGCAATCTATACATTATTAATACCTATACAATCTAGAATACCTTAAAAATATTATATAGTAAATCTCTATAACTTGTTTAAAAGAGAAACCTACTTTAATTTCAGACAAATGTCTAGTTTTATTAAAATGTCTGTATGACAAATCTTTAGGGCGTAGTATTTTAAACGCTCAAGTTGATATAAAATTGCATCATAAGTAGATACTGAACAAGCAATAAGCTGTCAGTCACAGAAGCAGTTTGAGCAAATACCGACTTCAAGGGGAAAGAAGTTTTATTAAAATGTGAACATTAGAGCTGAGCAGCAGAAGGTGTCAGTAATATTGCGGTGATTCAGTCGTGTTTTTATTTGAAGGGAGCGTGGAACAAATAATTAATTTTCAAAATAAGGTTATTTCAAAGGGAATGAAACATATACATATCACTATTTTTTAAATTGTACAATAAACGTTATATTCTAAGAGTTTGGTGATATATTGATGTATTTACGTTTTGCCTAATCTTTATTTACCAAATTTGGTGTAACTCTGAATTCGATATTTAAAGATGTATTTAAAATGCATGATGTTGAATATATTATTGTACTAATTACGTTTAACAATATTACAGTTGAATGACAAACTACTACAACTTAGAAAATAAATTGAAAAGAAGAAACACTTTGTCCAAATAATATAAAATCTAGTATAATCAGAATGAATAAAATTAAATGTGTTTCGAAAATAGGTTGTAAAAGGTAAATAAGTGTATAAATTTAAAACAAGTTTTAAATGTTAAATGCTTTAACTCTGTAGAATTGGAACATTATAGTATTGAATGGACGAAAGTCCAGCGAATTATTATGTTTATATGTGCTTATGTTTTTGCCTCATATTTCTTATATACTTTATATTTTAAAATAAGTACTAAAAATTCAATTCATTCAAAATATTGTGTATCGAATACCTCTAATAATAACAACTATAAAATAATATATCTTCAAAAATGTTTAATGTTTAATTTAATTTATAAATACAAATTTTGTTTTATGGAATTAGACACACAGTCAGATACAAAGGTAATTGTAATAATGGTTACATCTGATACCCTTCAGGTATAGTTCTAGGTTTAGCAATAATTTATACATATATTGTTTTTTAATAAATGTATAATTTTGTTTCTAAAGTGTTATTATTAACGAAGAACAATTTATTTTATACTTTGATCCGATTTTAGCTCAAGTTATGGACTTAAATTACTTCCAATTATAATAGAGAATTTAAACATAAGTATTAATATATTAAATCTTTTTTGGACACCAAAATTAAAATCGGTTACGGTACTGGTTACGTTGTATTTTTATTTATTTGTACACTGTAAACTAAATAAATAGTGAGTAACTAAAACAGTATAATTAAAGGAAACAAAGACAGTAAAATAGGAATATAATTTTACAATTAAATTTCTGAATTAAACTTACAAAATTTAAGATTTTTCTTTACATGAAAGTGCAATTTTTATTCCATCTGCTTGACTATCTTCCAATTTTCAGAACAGGTTATTGTATCTTGCTGGCAATAATATAAAACTGTTTCTTGGCAAGCCATAAGGCTGAGTTTTGTCGTAACGAAATGATAGCTAAATCTATGTTTAATCTATGTATATCTTGAAGATATAAAAGATGTATTAATATCAAGTATAAATAAAATTTTGAGATATAATTCTGCAAAATTGCAGTAATAATGTTAGTATTAATTGTCTATTTTTAAATTGTTTTTTCATTTGTTAGTATTCCTTTTTAAAAGAATAAGCGACTAACTGAACTACAAGGTACATATTGATAGTCAATTTAATAAACATGTAATAAGTAAATTCTTAGGGGATAACAAGTTATAAATAATAATTTCCAAGGTTGTTTACTTATTACTTTAGGCCTGCAATAAAAAAACATTTAAATGATGTGCCAAAGTATAACTGTGCGTTTCCAGAATCATCGCAATAAGATGGAAAAATATTATGTGTGTTCTACGCATTACGTCATATTGATAGTTCTATTACGTAAAATTTAACGATAGTAATATAAATAGTTTTTATCATTTGTCCAATGTGTAGTAGTGCAACCTACTACAATGAAAGGAATGTATTAATAAAATAAATGCAATCATTTAATTAAAATTTGTTAACATTAACGAAAATGAAACGCACAATAAAACTGTTGTAATTTTATTATAACAAAACAAGCAGAACTAATTTCAGAAATGTTGTAATAATTCTTGTACATAGGAAACTATTTTAGTTTACATTCATAAAAATATACCGTATATTAAATCAGCATAATTTGTGTCAGGGTTGTTGGTAAACACCAGCAACCAATAAGAACTTACTAA